>JANRGW010045188.1:0-35983 GCA_024733675.1 Psilopsiagon aymara | reverse complement strand
ACTGTGAGGGTGGTGAGGCACTGGAATGGGTTGCCCAGGGAAGTTGTGAATGCTCCATCCCTGGCAGTGTTCAAGGCTAGGCTGAACAGAGCCTTGGGTGATATAGTGGGAGGCGTCCCTGCCCATGGCAGGGGGGCTGGAACTAGATGATCTTAAGGTCCTTTCCAACCCTAACTATTCTATGATTCTACGATTTCCTAGATATAAGATCAAACTGGAGCACCTGTAGACATAGCAACAAGCATTCTGATAGCTGCTCTTTTTTTCCTTTTCAAGTGTCCAGTCCTTTAAGACAGTAGTGGATCCTGTCCTTCACAGAGGACTTTAACTTTCAGAATAAGCTTCTCAGAAGACAACATTCAATAAAAAGACTGCTCATTCAGTGAAAGGCCTCCTCGTTGCATTAAAAGAATCATGTTCACTGAAAGAGAACCTACTATCACTTGCTACACTGCTCGGCTGAAATAAGTAGAGAAGCTTATTATTAGACTGACCTTTTAGAAATTGTACTGTTACAATTTCAAAATTAACCCCCCCTCTTTGCCCAAACTTTCATTAGATATTTTACTCAGCACAAAATTCCTTCTATTTCAGTAAATGCCTCTATTGCCCAATAAACAAAAAGAACACATATTTGTATCCTTCTGGCCATTAGCAGCCCAGTAAATCAATAAGAATGCAAAAAGCTGCAACAAGTCTGCATCTGCTATGTAGAAAGCACAGCAGAGGCATGATTTGCATTTTCCATCCTCTACACTATCAAAAATCAGTAACAGGACATAGCTTCACAACTGCAGTTCTCATTCAGACTGCACAGAATAGGCACACCAAACACGCAGACTACGTAATTTCAGGATTTGAGGACTTACCAGTCATTTTGCTACAGCAGTTTATACAACTGAGTTAAAGAATTCTTCGAAGCATTAAGATACATCACATCTTTTGCTAAGAGTTGACCAATACCCAACCTACTTACTGTTCTTCTTGAGGTCAGAGGTGTTGATCCAAGTCCAGGACTAGATAATTCATCATATATACTTCTAACTGGTGGAGCACCACTTTTATCTTTATGTGTAGGTACCACTGGGTGTGGGGGAGATCCTCCTACAGGCAAAAGAAACAAATTAGAAGCATGAGAAAACTTGTAATTTTATTCCAACTGCTACTTGCTTTGAAACTTCAGAAGTAAATTCAACTGAAAGCTTAGTTTTTTCACTGGGGGGTTGCAAAACTATCTGGCATACCAAATTGTTCAGGTTTGAATGTTCTACATAAGAACGTCATGTTTGTGTCAAACTGCCTCCTTACTCAGTATCATCTAAAATTTCTATACCTCCTATTAACCCAGCACGTTTATAGCAGTAGTAAATGCACTTGTTATTACTTACATGCACTTGTTATTTTTACAAAGCTCTGAGCATAGCTACATCTTCCTATTTCAAGGCAGGTTAGTAATCCATTTTAATTGTTTCAGAGACTAATTTCTCTGCAGCAGAGATGCAAAAGCAAGGTTTTTCAGACCTGAGATCTTCTACATGCTGAAGAACCATATCAAAATGCACACAGACATTGCAAATGCTGTCACATTCCCACTGCCCAAACTCCTCTCCTTCCCATGTAAATTCATGTTAAATAAAAACCTTAAGATCTTAAGAGCAGTGACAGGACAAAGTTAAAACAGCTCTCCCATTTTGTAAACTTTGGGACTTTCAATATAACAGAGAAATAAACTGACTGAAAGGTCTTGACATACCTGTGAACTCCTTGTGTGGATTCCCCCAGGAAAAAAAGAATGGGGGAGGGAGGGGAAGTAGTCTGGCTTAACAGCTTTCACTTGCAAAACATTTGAAATTAAACTTTTCCAAAGTATTTCTCAATTCTAAATTCTGAGCTTCAAGACTCACCCTGGATGGTTTAACACATCCAGAAACTGTACAGCATATCATAAAGCACACACTCATCAAGGTTTTCAGTTTAAGTGACATACTTCATCACTCATTTTGGGAGACCCACATTAGTATCTTAACGGTTCTCCCTTTTCTAGAACTGATACTCTGAGGCTGTAATGAAGCCTTTCAAAACCAGGTGAAATTCACCTGACTATTTTCAATTTCATAAATATTTAATTAAAGAGGCCTGAGGGGTAGGGGAAGGAGGAAGTGGAGTGGAGCAAACAATAGGGGGACAACAGGGGAAATTATCAAGAACAAGAAGCAGGAAACCAACACACCAGCAATCACAGCAAGTGGAGTGGAGCAAACAATAAGGGGACAACAGGGGAAATTATCAAGAACAAGAAGCAGGAAACCAACACACCAGCAATCACAGAATAGTTCACGCTGAAAGGGACCCAGAAAGATCAGCAAGTCCAGTTCTGCTTGAAACTAATGAAAATAATATCTAATTACCTTGCAGTACTTTAATCTTCAATTTCTCCTTCAAAATGACTAGCACACTGACACCACAAGATATATAGATTATACCAGCTGATTCAATACAAAAGCCAAGATCACCCATCACATGAAATAAATCAGTGAAGCTGTTACCTACTGTCGAGGTTTAAGCCCAGCTCAACCCAGGACACCTACCCACTCATACTTCTCAAAGAAAAAAAAGACATGTAATTCCGCAATTCAGAAACATGGGTAAGAACTTTTTTTAGTTGGATCAATTGGGTGGTTTGAAAGAGATAAGCATCTACAGCTAGGAAATGTCACTACTCCAGCCCAATTACAGCAGACATCAAGACTGCAAATAAAACTACTAGACAGTAATTAGTAAATAGTTTTAGTTTTTCTCCATCTGGTTTTTAGAAGTCTGACAAACTTACCGACTTGTCAGAATTCACTGCAAACAAATCTGCAGGTGGCACAAGCTTCATTTAGTTTGCCAGAAGACATCTCCCTTTTAAACCAAGGGAAAACACTGGTGGTTGTATGTACAATCAACTTGTCAAGAGCTATATAAGCTGATTTCATATTAGGCGAGATTTATATTGCCTGTAAAAGCTACCTTTCTTGACACCCAAAATGCCACATTTAAAAAATCTTATTAAACTTAAGCCTACTTTGAAAAAATTAGCCGAACTCCACTAATACACTTGAATTTACCACTTTTTTAACAATTTCATTTACAGCAAGTTATAAATCTACAGTAATTCAAGTCTGCAACAGTCACTTACAGCAATAAGACAAACCACATTCTACTGTCAGGACAGTTTCTCAGGAATCATCAAATTCTGACCTGTAAGTAGTGGAGACCTCATTTCCATCACCCCAGCTGAAGGGCCGGTTAAAGTACGTGGCTGCGGAATCACTGGTGCAGGTAAATCACCCATCAGGAATCCAGGAAGAAACTGAGCACTAGCTCCAAGTTTTGGAGATGTCGGGGAGCCAAGAGTCATCGGCTCAGAGCCTGTGTTAATGAAAATGAAAACAAAGCTGAGCAGCATGGAAAGCGCCAAGTCACTTAGCCTTTTCTACTGCTTCAACAATGGTTTCATTAAAGAAATGTAAAACAATACGCAGTAAATTACCAAGTTCTAAACATTTATTTTCCAAGTGAGCAAAGTTTATCACAATCCTACGCTGCTTCCAACTTCAAGAACTGATACAGCGAGAGCTCTGTTCTTAAAATATGCTACTTTGGCTACGGCTGGATTTTTGGGCCTGAAAAAACTTTAAGTTTTGGCGCTGCTTCGGAAGTGCTTCTAATGTAAAAGCAATGAGGCCACGGCCGGGTCCTGCTCCGTCCCCGCTCGAGGAACGTGCTCCTATACAGCACCGCGGCTTACCCACGGCCCTACCACCCCCCGGCCCGGGCTGCATGGTTACGCCACACACCCCCTTTTCGCGTTCCCCTCGAAGAAGAAGAGCACCCTGGTCCCATCCCCCATGGCCCACTTCAGCCGGGCAGCGCCTAGCCCCCGCCACCTCACCAGGCCGCAGGAGCGCAGGCAGGAAGAGACGGGCAACGACCACCTGAGGCACCTCGCGCCGCCCAACTGCCGAAAGCAGGGCACGGCGGCGGGAAGGGGGAATGGACGGGTGGCCCCACTCACCTGCGGGCGGCGGCTCCATGGTGAAGGAAACCACCGTAAACCCGAACGATGGGAAGACACGAGCAACCGCTCCGCCGGGCGCTTTCAAACGGGACGAAACTTCCGCCCGCCGGCACTTCCGACCCGCCCCCTCGCCATATTGTGAGCAGCGCCGAGAGTGGAGGGGATTTTACCTCTCTGTGGATAGGGGCCTGGCCCTCGCGGCTGGGTCATACGGTGGTAGTTACACACATAGCTGTAGCAGTCGTTGCAAGTGCTTGTCCTTGGTTATTCCTGAGGGCTGAGAACTCACAAACCTGCCGCTGAGGAGAGGCGGGAAAGCTTACATGGCAGGGAAAGGACCGTCAGCCATTTCCATGGTTGATAGGACAGAGCCATGCCCGCCCGCAGTGGACATGCAGTGACCAGTCCCCGTGGAAATGGTGACCACGGTACAGCAATCAGCCACCCTGTAACCTAAACCTTGCATTAGCATTTATTATGAGCAATTAGTTTATGATTATATGCTGCTGTTCCAACTAGTACTAAAAGGAGAGAACACTACCAGCTAATGAAACATGCCTAACAAATCACTTCAGTGCAAAAAAAAATCCTAACACAGTGTTTGTTTATTTTAATGCATATTAATATAGCAGATAATTTGGAACTGGCATAAAGGCCATAAGAATATTAGCATCTTTTACAGATACATTAAAACAAAAGCATGACATCTTAATACAGTAATTCCAGCCTAAGACCTGTCAGGATGGTCAACAGTACCAATGCTATGATGTCTGTTCTTTGATGTGAAATGGAGTAAGGGGACAGCAAATTAATCACAGCATTACAGAATCCCAGACTGGTTTCGGCTGGAAGCGACATTAAAGCTCATCCAGTTCCAACCCCCTGCCACAGGCAGGGACACCTTCCACTAGAGCAGGTTGCTCCAAGCCCATCCAACCTGGTATGAAGATCCAAATGCAAAGAACAAGGCAGCAGCAGTGAGTCAAGAGATAGGTTGTTATAAATACATTTTGTATCTCCACCAAAATAATCTACTAAAAATCTCTGATAGCCTGGTGCAGACACTTTGGAAACACCATGTTACTACATTTCAAATCACTACTTGATGAGAAATAGTAAAGACATGAACCATTAAAGCATCCTACACATTTTGAGCATCCTCAAAAGATCATCTGTTTTAATTTCCAAAAATATTGAATGGTTACACAAAATTCAATTAAATACTCTTTAGTTGCAATATAAATTTTAAATCCAGTATCAAGGTACTTTACTGTATCAACATTTTATTATTTAGCTTTTACAACCAACTACAATGCAGACATTTGGTTTAGTATTAAAGTGAACAGGACAACTTATCTCAGTTATTTCCTTTCTCTATTGCCTGCATTTTCTGATGGGGTTGGAACTAGATGATCTTAAGGTCCTTTCCAACCCAAATTGTTCTATGATTCTATGGTCAAATAAAAAACAAAACAAAAAAACAACCAAACAACCAAACAAAAAAAAAACAAAACAAAACAACAAAAAAACCCCACCAAAACCAACCAAACCCGTAATTCTGGGTTGGTTTTTTTTTTCCTAATATTTCAAGGAAAACTGAACTTTGTCTTTTTATTAGTACTCAAGGCAGAACTTGTTCTTGGCCAAATCACCTCTGAAGTCAGTGGAATACCATTTTGCCTTCAGACTACATGGTGGAAAAAAAAAAAGGGGTCAAAGTGGGTAAGTAAAAAAATCTAAATATGTAAAGACTTTAAAATGCATATGCGAAAGGAAACTGCAAAACGACATATTAAAGTACATCCAACATCTGTGTAGTCAAAGCAGATTGTTTTGCTTCTCCCTTTTGATCAGTCGTGATCATTTATGCTTCCATTTGCCTTTATATTCTGTTCCTGGTACTTGTGAAGCTGCTCCATGAAGCCAGGATTTGGACAAGCCGCAGGTCTTGCACTTTTCACCAAGGAAAAGGCTCTAGCAAAACTCAGTCTTTCTGAATTCATTAGAAAACCAATGACTACTGCCGCTGCACGGGAGACTCCTGCATTACAGTGGACCAGCACCACACCATCCTTCAAGAAACAAATGAAACATAAGCTGGAATATTCATTAAACAGACAGCAACAAGTATTAGAAACAATATTTAAAGGTCTATTTAGACCTACTAAAAGCTCCTTGCTGAGCTCAGAGCAAATATTTATGCACACCAAACACAAATATACAAGCCCCAAAATAAGTATTTTTCTAACCAGAGGACTTTATAATTACCCAATACTTAAAATCTAATTCATAACTTAGAACTAAAAAAGCATTCCTCTGTGGCTTTCCCCAAGTCCTTGCAGCAAACCCCTCATGTAAAAGCCAAACTGCAGACAGCTGGGATACTAAGATACCTGACCTAACTGGCTGCCAATTTTAAAATAGATTCCATTAGCAATAAGGAAAGAAACTTGACTGTTTTTTGTTACCAGGTTAAAAACATGGCAAGGCAGCAAACAGCTAGGAACAGAGGCAGATTTTAGAACATCTTGTAGTTTCAGTCACGTGCTTCTTGAATACTCTGAAGTTCTTCAGTGAAGGTTCTGGATAAGCAGGATCATGCATAGGAACAGAAAAATCAGAGAAGATAGGGTGTAACTTGGAACAGATCTCTACCTCCCAGTCACACCACTGGTACACTGTAGCAGCTGGTACAACTAGAGTCCTTTAACTGAGGGCCAAGGTGCAGAATCCAAAACTACTGAATCTCCCACAAATTCACAAATGTTTCTCCTGGGGTTCTCATGAATTATCATGAATTATTCAGGCTTCTCATCAATTACCTATAAAATTAACGGGTTTATCTTCAGCATTTCCTACGTAATCTTTGAGACACCTGAATGACTCTAAAAAGACACTGCAAGCGTCTTCATTAAGAAATAACGGGTGTAAGTTAACCGAAAGAAAATGAGACTGACCTAGTGTGGCTTAGGTGACATTTCCAAGGCCCAGAGTTCATGTTTGTACATAAGATTGTGTCCTGGAAAAGGCCTGGCCCAAACTGTCTGCAAATACCACTCTCACAATAAAAATCCTTCAAGCCCCTAGCGCATCCATATTATGAAGAAAGATACCAAAACATCACAAAATGTGCTTAGACACTTGAGGCTAAACATATATATTCAAGAGTCAAGATACAGATAGCCTGCTCTGTCTGCCCTAACAGGCACAAATTATTCATAGGGCATTTTATCCAAAGGTAGAAGAGACCTTATAACCAGCAGGGATTCTCTCCAGGAACTTGATGGGTTATGTTACAGACTGAGGAGTTGCAATTATCTGGTATATTAACAAACACATGGAGCAGAAAACGGTTCCTGCTCCAAAAATTTTTCCATTTAAATAATAACATAAAAAAGTAAGAAAATGAGTGTTAATATCCTTGTTGAAGAAATGCCAACCTGAGACTAGAATAACTTGCTCAAGTTAACACTGTAAGATTATGGGAGAGTTAGGAGCTGAATCTAAGCTTCTGCAACCCCCGCACAATGAATGACAATACCACACTTTTTTGCAATGGAAAACACATCCCCTTTGCACTGCCTGCTGGAAATTGTTACCCTCATTCCCCTTCTTACTTTCCAAGGGGCATGCTTCCCAGACACACAGACAACAGCAGAGCAGACAGCAGACTCGTACATGTTATTTCAACTACCTGAGGAAGTGCCGGTGGTGACATGTAAATCTACTAACTCCTTTATAATAAGGACATGAAAATTATGACATTACAAATTATATTTATGCCACTGCTAATGAAGCAAATTATGAGCCTTATCCACTGTAGATTTGGAGTAGTTTTTACTGATCTAATGGAAGTTATTTCAAACATAACATAATCAAAATCAATTCTCTACCAGTGGCACTCTGGGTAAAAAATAAGCACTGAAAGTGATTATTTTAATTTTCCACAGTTCATGCTCTATTCTCCTCTTTCACATTTCTTTTAAGGTTGTTTTGTTTGGTTTGGGGGTTTTTTGACTGTTCTGTTGTATATTGCTGCCCTGGGTTCAGCAGTAGCAGTCACTTTTCTCCTTAGTAGCGGTGCAGTGCTCTGTTTTTCGACTTTAGCTTGAGAACAACACTGATAAATACACCAGTGTTTTTACTTGTTGCTAAGTAATGTTTACTCCCATCAAGGACTTTTCAGTCTCATGTTCTGCCAGTGAGGAGGGGCACAGGAAGCCAGGAGGAAGCAGAGACCGGAAACCTGACCCAGACTAGTCAAAGGGGTATTCCATACCACAGCAGGTCAAGCCCAGTATATAAACTGGGGAGAGTTACCAGAAGGCCCACATCGGTGCTTGGGTCAGGCTGGGTATCGGTCAGCGGGTGGTGAGCAACTGTATTGTGCATCACTTCTGTTTATTGGTTTATTTTCCTTTTCCCCTTTTATTTTTATATTCGCTCCTCTTGTTATTCCCCTTGTCATTATTATTATTGGTGGTAGCAGTAGTAGATTTTTATTATACTTTAGTTACTGGACTGTTCTTATCTCAACCCGTGGGATTTACACTCTTTCAATTCTTCTCCCCATCCCTCCGGGAACAGGAGGGGGAAAAAGTGGGGAATGAGCAAGCAGCTGTGTGGTTGTGAGTTACGGCTGGGCTTAAACCACGTAAATTGCCAAAAACTATATAGTGTTATCCATGCAACAGACTTCAAAACTACTGAACATGAATGAACACGCGCAATAACATAAATTTAATACTGAGAATATTTATCTTCCTTTGATAAACTCTGTTGTTTCTTTATACAAAGATTAATTTGGCATGTAATTCTTAACTAATTTTGTATTAGATATTAATACAAAATAAAAGTGAGAAACAGATTGCAAATATGTCATTAATCTATTTACTGGGAACTCCTTGCTCTGATCCATGTAGCCTAATCTTTGCCTACCCAGAAATTGTCCATGATTTTGCAAGAACCTCTGAAGATTCAAGACCAAGGAGGTTTTTAACAATTTTTATACAAAGGGAACCAAAACTGCCTTCTACCAAGAGAAAAGGTGATTATACAGTGGTTATACACAGTGAGCAAAAAGCCTCACCAAGGAAAGAAATTAAAAAGAAGGATAAAGCTTTTGGTGAAGAGCCATAAACTAATGTAGTTCCTTAGGAATCCACTTTACAGTGGTGCTAGGGCTTTTTCTTTAGGAGGGAAAGAGAGTGCAATAAGAATAGATGTTCATGAATGAGCCAAGATCTCTTCCCTGGAAGAACAAGATTTTAGAGGTTTTATAATTTGATATTAAACAGAAAGATAAAAAGAAATCCTTTATTCACAGCACTGTGATCTGACCTGGGTAATGGAAAATCTGCCTGCCAGTTTGGAGCTTAGAAGGTGAGCTCTGATCAGTATCAGAATTTTACCATGATGTGTACAGACTTGAGCAGTTACCGTTTTAGTAAAGTCAATCCTATTACAACTACCAGCTGGCAGTAACTTACTGAACAGTACAGGCTATATTTGCATTCTCAAATTCAAGTGCTTGCATATTCCTTAAGTTAATGATGTTCTAGTAATGATTTCTCATATATCATATTCTCTCATCAGTAAGCACCTTTCCCTCCCTCATATAAGGAAGTGAAACAGTAGTAGCTCTTCATGATTACTTAAAAAGAAAAGCACTTCATGATATAATTTATCATAAGGTCTTTTAACCCTACTTCAACAAAACAAATAAAGTGATTCAAACCATCCAGAGATCCATCTCCACATACTACTATTACATGCTTTGTAAAGTGATCCTGAAGGCCATCTATTCCATCAATTATCTGCTCTTTCACCCAATTCTCCCATTAGAAAACTATTAACGCTGCTCTAAAACTTTTCAGAAAAACTCCATAACTTACAAAATAGTAACTGGAAAACAAACATCAGAGGTAGAAGGTAACACTACACAGTTACGAATGGCAAGCCTCAAGTTGAAACCGTAACTAGAAACCTTGAAGAGAGGTCATTAAGTGACAATGTAGATCACATAGCTTGTAAATAATGAGAGAAGGAAAGAACATTGTGTGACACCAAGAAAGCTGGGGCAAGATTATCTCCTTTTATTCACACCTACATAAATAATGAATGTGGTAGATATGGTGGAATAACATGCAATAAGGTTTGGTTGTCAAGTCATAGTTTTGACACCAAAGCAACAGCTGTCACAAATTACACAGTAAGCTGGAATTTAACAAACAGAAGTCAGGGATGGTCTTAGTAATAGACAAGTCTGCCAAGCAACCCCAGAAGGAGTGCCTTCACCCCATTCCCTAGGTCATGTCTTTTGCTAGCAGTTAAATTCCAGGTTGACTGCAAGACTACTTAACATTCTCTGACAGGCTTGGTACGTAATTGTATGTGGATTCACAGCTCAAAGGTTGATCCATGGGAAAACACAAGAATGGCAGACTACTGCTGACAAACCACACAGATCTGTAAAAGCCCTGTTAGGCTTGCTTCTAATTCAAAACAACATCCCCCATGGACAAATTATAGAAAGCCACGTTTCATCTTTTTCCTCTGTCAGATGCAGTGACTTGGGCTTAGGATGTGGTTTCTTTATCTAAAGTCAGCCATTGGTCCTACTGTATTAAGGAAGCATTTCTCTAAAATATGTAAGACAGTCATCCTGAAAAAACAGTGCTGGAGAGAACGGAGATTAAAGCAGTGCGACACCTCTACAAATGCTTAGAAATAGCTTGGATTCTCAGTTTAAAATTTAAAAAGGAAGTGGCAAAACTATAAATTTGGTACCATACTTTCTTTTGACAAAAGAAGCTGCTTTAGATTTTAAATAGTGTAATAAATAATCCAAACAGGATAACTACTAACATCAATAATTGATATACCATACCTGTATCTTGGCTTTCTCAATAAACTCAAAACACTCTGGGAAATAAGAGATAATATCAGTTTCTGGGAGGTCCAGAATAGAAATGGTCTTGTATATAAATTCATCAAGGAAGGCATTTTGGACTCCATATGCCACATTCAGAACATGAGTAACCTGAGTCAAAAAAGGAAAAAAAAAAGAAAAAAGAAGAGAGAAATAGGCATTTTCTGACAATAGCAGGTAAAATGAGCAATAGCAAAGATGAGTTATTCTTTAGGCATACACAGACTGTACCTTACACAACTGCAGTGTTCAGTTTTATATACATATGCTGTCTATGGTATGCTTTTCTCCATGCAAAATTTTAATGCATGTTAACATATACTGTGATAAACTTCAGTTTCCTTGCGTTTTTTTTTTTTTTTTTTTTTGAGAGGAAATTAGAAGATTTGTGCTCTGCCAAACACACACTAAAGTACGGATTTTCAACAGAAAAGGGAGTTCTCAACACGCAGGTGGAAAATAAAAGAGAAAGCAATAGGAATGAGAGCACAGACCACCCAGCAATCCCCCAGATTTCAAGCCTGCCCTAACCCATCAGCTTCAGTCTTTCTGCAGAGGAACAAACCAGTACTTGCCAGTGCAGCAGAAGGATTTCAGAGTAAACTATACCTGGCACTTGTCAGGTGAGACCACCTCTGGCCTCCTGTCATCTTTGCCCTGTTCAGGCTACAGTCAGGTCGTGGGTTATTTTAGCTTACACTGAAGTAACACTTAGATGGCACCAGATGCCAGACTGCTGCACTCCCTGTCCTGCAGAAGCACCACTGTCGGAAGGCCTTATCACCCCGTTACAGAAGAGTAAGAAGACCAAAGTTCGGGACAGACTTAGTTTAGTTTAGTTTAGTGCTGTTTGGTTTTCCTTGTTTCACTCCTCCTCACAAGGCGGGAAGGCCTGACATTGCTCGGTGTCTGGAGCTGAAATGACTGCTTTTAAACATCTCTGAACAGTCAGCACTCTTGCAGCAAAGTATTCCAGCTTCTGGTGAAGCTCACAGGCATCCATCTCCCTGCAAACCAGCAGCCCTTAAAAATTAAAATGTAATATAATTTTTCTTAGGGATATTTCAGACTTTTTAACTTAAACGCACCAACAAGCACTACGCGAGAGGCATTTCGACTTCCGTGTTACGTTACCTTATGCTTTTTCATCGTCTCCATGTCGTGAGCAGCATCCTGTGACCCTGAGAAGAAAGCGCGCCGGTCGCTAAGCCAGACCCCACTGGCAGGCCCCCAGGCTCGCTCTCCGCAGCGAGCGCTGGCTTCCCGGGGCAAACGAGCGGTGGGCCCGGGGCCAGGGCCCGGTCAGGAGAGACGAGGCGCGCAGCCATCGTCCTCCGGCCGCACTCACCCAGCAGCAGCCAGGGCTTTACGACGCCGACCTGCAGGTCGGCACTGAGGTCCTCCACATAGCCGCTACCGCCGGGCGCCGCCGCCGCCTCCTCCTCCACCTGTAAGCAGGCTCCGCGCCACGTCTCGATGATCCTCCTGCCGGTCAGCATCGTTACGCGAGTGCGCTGCTTCCGCAGGTTGTCTCTGGAGAAGCCACGGATCTCCTGGGCCAGGGACTGCATAGCCCAGCAACAGCCGCTCACCCACGACTGACCGCACGGAACCGCATAGGCCGGGCTGCACCGACCTCCGGACACCGCGCCGAGCGAGCCGCTATTGGCTGCCGGCCCCTCGGGGGCGGTGCGTCGGCGCGCAGTGGAGGCACCGCTGTGTGGCGGGGGTGCTGGGGTGGGCCTGCGGTTGCGGGTCTCGTCCGCGTCTGCTCGTGCCCTCGGGGCGGCCGGTGTGGCATAGGACTCCCTGCGAGGCGCTGGGGCCGCCCTTGAGAGCGGCCTTGTTTGTGGTGGGGTCAGTCGCAGATTTGTCACTGATTTTTGTTTAGCACTTACAAGCCTGGGAGAAAGTTCTGGGTTCAACTAAAGATTTGGGAGGGGGTAAATTGATATTTTTAAATTATTATTTCTGGGGTTTTGGTGTGCAAGTGGAGAATGTAGCAGGTATCATTAACGCGGCATAGGAATAAAAGGGAGGCAAGGTGAGCCCGTTTTTCCTTTATTCCCCAGCCACTGAATGTCCACATTTACAGCACTCTATAAAGTGCTGTTTGTAGTGTTACACAGCTAGCATATGAGTATGGGAAGTTTTTGTTTGTGGAGTTGAAAGGTAATACTGTTAAATCATGCCATAAATCTAAATTAAATATCAATTTGAAAAAATACGTATAAGGGTTTTTAGGTTCCTTCATGCTGGTTTTGAAATAAAGATGTGTTACTACAGTAGATCCCCTTGGATGTTACAGTATTCCTCAAAGCTGTGCTGGCAGGGTATGATGACTGTGAAAAGATCTCTTCGTATTTGCTAGAATGCAGTACAGAACAAAGGCACCTTAGTTCCATGTAAAGAGGTCTGCAGATCCATTGTCAATTTGAGAAGCAGAGAGCAGTGTTAGGAACAGCAAGAGCAAAAGTTTATTCAGGAATGCCAGAGACAATCTTCTGATGGGAATTGGACATACAACCAAGTTCAAATGAAGAAGACAGAATACCCTACACACTGCCTGGAAAAGCAGGAGTCTAAACCAAGAGATGAAATCAAGGAAGATGCTTAGGGCTGGAGGAGAACAGAACAGCGATGTTGGCTGAATGAGATCAAAGTGACAAAGGTGCAAAACAGAAGCTCCAGGACAAAACATAATTCTCAGTAATCACTTTCTGCAACAAAAATGAAATTTTAAATGCAAGTAGACATTCTTGTAACTTTCTTTATGGTAGATGTGTACTCAGTAGCCTCTCTGAAAGTGGACTGTGGCTCATAGCAGTTAATGACAGTGTAGAAGTTTAACCAAGTTTAAGAAGATTTTGGAAATGTCTAATCAATAATATTGATGTAATTGATCTAAAGAAAACAACGGGAAGCTTTAGGTCCATGTTAAGACAGCAGTTGCATAGAATTTCATGGCTGGTTTTCAGGCTGCATTGGCTTGCTACAGCTCCCCGTGAGAAAACCCAAGAAAAGCAGGGTATCCTGCAGGAACGCAGGGAGCCTCATGTACCAGGAAATTGGCAAGGCCTGAGCAGGACTGGCTTGCAGTCCAGGCCCAGAAGGCTGCCTGTGCTTTTTAACCAACTTCTGTCCTGTACAAGAAGGGGGGGGGGGAGTTTGCAAGACTAAGCTGTGACAGATCTTTAAGATACTACTGAACGTAATAATACAACTCTCTGTTGTTCCTTAACCTCTGAGGAAGAGACTGCAATATGCGTGGGACACAGAAAGGCAGCTGATCTCGAAGTAATAGATTTATTCCTTGCTAGGAGTGTTTATCGTTGTTATAACTACCTTAAACAGCAGGTGTCCCTGCTGGACATGAAATCTGTACTACTGTTACCTCTGAAATCCAAATATTCTGTAGATGTTTATATGCAGAGTTAGTACATTATTATTAGTGTGTCCATATCTAGCGTGAATATTCAGACACTATTTTTTTTGTGATACAGGCATTTATATGTTACTGTTAAATTGTTCATACTTTCCATCACAAGATGGATGAGAAGATAATAAAGAGAATAGAGTTTAAAACTGAGATCTCAGTTCACAGATAGATGCTTCCTCTTGCATGCTTTGCTGAGGGTAGAAGATACTTTAAAGATGTGGCGAGAGAGATGCTGCCTCCTCTTCATTAGCTGAATGCATTTATGGTATTGCTGGATCTTCAGGGTTTGAATAAGCTATCTACCAATGCAAACACAGTAGAGTTTAAGTCATTTTTAAGTTCAAGGTTCTTCTGTTTTGTTTGCCAAGAAATTCAGCAGAACCTGTTCTAGTGGGCAAAAGCTGTAACATGGGCAGTGATTATTACAGAAAGCAGCTCATACACACTTAGCTCATATGATGATATATTATCTTTCTGTTGCGTTTGTTTCCTTCCACTTCCAGCTTTGGTCCAGCTACTGCCTGTAACCATCAGTGCAAAAGAGCTAGCTTTTATGAGAGAAATGGTAACTAGACATTCCAGATAGCTGACTTAGAGAAACCAGCCTTACACTCTGAAAAATGCATGCTGAAGGGATGAATTTGATTGTAAAATGCACCAAAAATTGAGTCGATGGCTTATGTCAGTAATTTGACTGAAGCAGAGACTCAGACCCTAATTAGTACACTAATTACGTCACATTTCAAACTGAAGTAACCAGATGACTTTGAGGAATAAGAGAAATGGGGCAAAAATCAAAATACTGTCAGCTAATATGTAGCTAATAATACAAGCCTCTGCTGCAAACTGTATGTTCATTAGCTGAAAATAACTGAGAAGGTTAAAATAACTGTGCAGCAGTTGGTCACAGGGTGACGATGAATCATGAATATAGTGTTGGTGATGAGAAAGGCAAGGGTGACCATAGAATGCATCAAGAGGTATTTAAAATAGAAATAATAATTCTATTGTATAAAATTCCAGTAAGCCTTTTTGGAAGTGCATTGTGCTATTTGGGGATGACAGTATCTAAGGAAGATTAAATACTTGAAACAAGTGCAAAGAGTAGCCTAAAGCTTAAATTGTTCAACTCTTCTGAAAGCACTCCATGGTACTTTGACCCCTTGGAACAGGCAGCTTCTGTCTATACTGACTTGAGTGGGAGTAGCCTCCTGACTCAGTAACTAATTCTCCTCCATTTGTGCCAACACACATATAAGCACTTCTGGAATGATTAATCTGCCTTATACACTCCAGAGTGTGCCCCACACAGCATGGAGGCCCCTACCTGACACAGTCTAAGTTCCAGCTTTGCAAAGCTGTCAAGATGTGATGCCTACTCCTGCTGTCTTTCCTGTTTCTGAAAAAGCAAGCAGTTTGAAGGCACAAGCTCAGGATCATTCACACCCTAAGCAACAGAGCAAGATGGTACACAGAAGCATGGCTGGAGCATGACATGCTCACATTTCCCTTCAGAGACATTTTCTTGACATGTGCCTGTGCTCCATGCCATTTCCCTCATGTAGAGAAGTTTCAGCTGAAAGACAACCATTTGTTCTCATCCTTGTGTTTTCCATCCTTTAGGCTTATCTACTTGTCTTTAGGCTTCTGGTGGGCACAGAAGGAATGTTCTGGAGTCAAAGCAAAGTGAGAGTTATATTGATGGAGAATGACTTGCCCTCATTTTTCCTCTTGGTTATGTACCTTCTTCCCATATCCTCAGTAAGACTGCAGATACTACCTCTTTCATCCTGATACCCAGTAACGTGCCTGAAGACGTCCCAGTAATGTGTCTGAAGTGGCACCCTAACTGGGAAGTGAAACACATGACCTTAAAAAGCTACCAAAGTCTAGACAAAATCTTGGAATATCTTTTTATGGGTAAGGATGAATTTATAGCAAGGCCTCTTCTGGAACTAAATATAGTGAAGAGTGAAAAGTCCACAAGGGTTCTCAGTTGCGAGTGCTGAAATCACTACATCACTGAGGTTTTTGTCTTCTAGGATAGCAGGAATTAGGGGTGAAGGAAGAGCCAAATTGTTAAGCACATGGCATTTAAACAGTGTTGGCATAGTAGCTGGTCCAAGTGGGGAAAGTTATGGGAAGCAGGAGCATGCTGAAGGTTGCGTACAGAAATTTTCAAAACAAAGTTGACAGGGCATTCCTATACATGACTGCTGTAGTTACACATACTGTGACCTGTTTGTTAGTGAGCTCAGCTTCACTGTAAGGTGTTGGTTTGTTTCTGGGTTTCTGTCACTGCCAGTTTGTAACACATGAGAAGCTCTAGACCTCATTCGCTGAACAACGCACCTTTACTTGTGTGTGAGAACAGGATGAGGTGGTAGGAGCCATCTTGATTTTTTTGGTGTGCTTTAGTTCTGCATAATTGTGGTGCTCATTTACTGCCACAGAGGATTTCCCATTGTAAGAAGTAGTATATATCCTAAGCACCCATTTACGTATTCTTTCTTCCTATACCCCTTTAACATACAAATCAAAACATCCATTAAAGCTATGCTTCTAATATATATGCTTCTAATATATGTATAACATTTTAATTTATGCTGAATCATTCTTACCAGTTTTACCTGTGTAGTGTTTCTTCAGCTAAGAGCAAAGTATGCATCTTGACCAAGCCTGGAAATAAAGACAGTTCCTCAAGCCTTTGAGTCTATAGCCTGAGAGACTGAGTTGGTGATCTGCCTCTGACAACATGCGTAAGAAAACCCGGTCCATGCTGCAAAAGGCTGTGAGCAACCCAGTGGTTGCTCTTAATAATATTGGTAAGTATGTGGACCTTTTTCAAGCACTACCTTCTATTCCTGGCCTGAAGGGTAGGCAACTTCTCTTTATTTTATTTATTTATTTCAGGCAGCTTTGTTAGCTTGTTCTTACAAAGCTACCCTGAACCAGTGGTATTTCCACTGGCATATCTTCTCATACTGCTGCAGGGATATCTCCCCAGAGGCAAAGCCCTGCCCATAACTAAGGTAATGGCCCTACAAACACTTATCAGGACATACCTCTCTGCTCTCACCGCACTTCATGAGTAATCCATGCAAATGAGCAGGCTGATTCACAGATCTAAAGATGTATATTTTTATAGTGTGTCACAGTTTATGCTGAATGATGAGCGCTGAGGAACAGAGTAGAAGGCAAAGCTGAAATGTTTAATAAATAGCCATAGGGAGTATCCCTGGGGATCTGCTGGTAGGAGGAAGATCTGGCACAACTATGTTTGTTACGTAAATAGGATCTGAATTCCACTCCTATTTGCACTCAGGTTTCTCTTCTCCAGAAGCACTTCGACTTGCTTCAGTGCAGTCATGTCTGAGAGAAGATATATATAGATGCATAATGTTAATGTGCTCATGAACCTCGGTGTAAAACCAGGTATGTCAGCTCAGTAGTAGGAACACAGGAAAGTTAATCAGGGACAGGAACAGTCTAGTAAGAGACTCCAAAAATGTGACCCTTTTTAACACAAATGTACACATCCAAAACACCTTCCAGTCAGTCTAGCTGCTCTGTGAAGGAGTGATGGGTAATTCAACAGCTAGCATAGACCATCAGTCACCCAGGCAGTTGTTCTCCACCATTTCTGTGTTATTTCATTTCAGATTACCTTCACTTCAGAAAAAAAACTACTTAAGATGAACTTTGCAGTAAGGCCTGAAAAGAACCTGTAAGGGCCAGGACCTCTGAAAAGATAAGAGAAAAATCTGAGCTTTTCAAGAGAAATAGGTGAGCTTCTGTTATCTCTGCAAGTCCTTTGAAACCCAAAGTATGTTTTTCTTTCTCCTTTTCAAGGGGTAGGGGTGAAGTAAAAGGTAAAATTATGATTTTTTAGTGGCTCACCATTATGACTACTCACAATTTGGCTTTTTATCTGAACACTCAAAAGAGCAATTTCCATTTTGCAGTGCAGCTTCTAGAAGCCTACTCCTGCACAAATGAAATTAATCTGTCTCCAAAACTTCCTGTTTCTCTATAGATTTATTTCAGTGGTCAAAGACATGAAAACTACTTTAGAACAAAAGTCCTCAGAAGTTTCTCATGTAGCAAAGACCAAGCCTACAACCTGGAAAGTTAAAGAAGGTAAAGTCAAAGTTTATTCAAGAGTTCTTGTAGCATCTGTGTGTAGCTTTTGCTTATATGTAGCTTCCACAGGCCTAACAAAATAATGTTACAATTTGTACCAGTATGCATAGTAAGTTTTTCTAGCTTCACAGAGTTCCAGAAGGAAATCATTAGACCTTCTAGTCAAGATCATAAACCCAAGGCAGCAAGAGAATTATTTTGTATATGAGCCTAGCCTGGCATGGAAGTAAGGACCTACTCCTACTGTTTACCGTGAAGAGATGCCTTCTGTAAGTAGGGATTAAGGTGAAGTGGAACATGCATCAGCATAGCACCTCATTTCCTGAAAAAATAATAATATTGGAGAATTCAGTTTTCTGCATGCCCTTTTCTTGTCGTAGCATATTGCTGGTATTGCATTTACTTGCTTGCTTGTGTGTGGGAAGAAATTCCCTGAAGGCAGGGAAGGAAAATTCAGCTATTTGTGCCCTATCTCATTCTACGTCTATAGCCTGATCCAGCCAGTCCACGGCTCCCTAATAACTTCCGTCTCACTAACAAGGAGAGATCTAATTTTCCTCTGCCTCTCAAAATACCAATCTATCAGGCAGGAGCTGACCTATGTTATTTCTTCAAATTCCTATATACAAGACACAGTTAAGCTAACTGAGCCTTTGCTGACAGAACCCTAAAAGCTTTAATGGGTTCAGAAGGCAATGGACATATTCACAGAAGAGATCAACAGGTATTTAATGCATGACAGTGTCTCTGGCTCATGAAGTCTCTGAGCCACAGCTGTTGGTGGCTGGGAGTACATTCTGCAGAAGCAGTGGAATATGCTTCCCTCTTCTCACATTCTTACTTAGTGCTCCATTCTTTGGCTGTTGGGTAGAGACAGGATGCTGAGCTGGATGGGCTTTTGGTCTGACCAAGTTCCTCTGTTTTTATTTTCTTTCTGGTGGTCTAGTGAATAATAAAAATGAGTAAGCTTAGCATTATAAACTTTAAAAATTCAATAAAATCACTTCATATTTTAATTACATAAAATCCGTGACCAAAGAGGCTGTATCTGTGACCTGTAAGAGAATTCAAATTAGAGGTGATGGAGTAAAGCCTTATTAGTCAATATTATTGATGATACTACCATCATAACGAATTTTGTAATGTGATATTGCATGTGTCAACAAAGAAAGCGATACTGCTGGCAGTTCTTTTTCTGTGAGGACTGAGATAGATGCATCTATCAATATTTGGGGGATATTTTATCTATAAAAATCTACAGTTGTCCTGTTCTGACAAATGTAAACCTCAGACTTTTAAAGGGAACATTTTAGCTTGATTTTTGCTGTAATCAGTATTCGGGATCCCCACTGACTGGAAAATTAATTCCTAGAGACAGTGTGGGGGAAAATGTTTTATTCTTTGGGTGTTCCTTGGATAAAATTTTCCTCTTCTAAATATAGGATAAGTTTAAGGCAGAGGACTTCTTTCTTAATCTTTGCTGGATGGACTGTAAAAGCTATTGCATTAAGAGGTACATGCTATTCCCCTGGTTTCTGCTGAGAGGAAGAGAGGAGACAAAGAAACCTCTATTAGGTTATTTTTGTACATTCATAACTGTAGCCAATCATTAGTCCATGGTGCTACCCCATTTATCTATGAGATGTTTAACAAGGGCTAAAGTAGGTCAGAACATGTGGGCTTGTATGCGACTGCCAGAGAAGGCTCTGTAGATAGATGAAAACATGTGACCAACAGAAGCCCCACAATTTTAATGTGTGCAGGGCCACCTTCATAGGTCTTGTTCGACTAGCTGGCATCTTTATTCCAGCATCAACATGCAAGTTTCAAAGAGAGGCGAGATCATTCTTTGCACATTGTTTACTCATGATTTAGTCTGGTCAGTGAGCAGTTAGCATAGGCTAACTTATCTGTATGATAAAGATTTGTAGCCACATTAGGCATCCTGTCTCTATCTAGGGGCCTCACAGACATCTTGAAGATCACTGCTGGTTCTTCTTGACTCTTCAGCCTGTAAGGAAACTGCAATTAAAATGTGCTTTCTAATCTAGGTGGACTCCTAATCCAGTGCCTTTTCTGATTTCAGTATTTGCCAGAATGTTTTTAAAGCTGATGATGTAACCCCTGCCTACAAACCTAACTTAAGGTCTATACCCATACCAGGTCAAAACCTTAATTTGGCTGGATGATTCATTCTGCCAGCCCTCCTAAGCTTTGTTTCATAGCCAACAAGAAAACTCTTTAATCCATTTGCGTAGTGGTCTCTGCCGGAGTTAACTGCAACCCTAACTCTGAAACTAAGCAGTTGGATCTAATCTGTTATCTTGCTTCCATGTCTGTGTGAAAAGTAATCACTGCTCCGGGCTAAAACATGACAACTGTTAGCCCACCAATACTTTTTTAAGTTTACTCTGTTTACCCATGCTGATAGCTCACAGGTAACCAACTTTCCTCCTGCTGTCACAAACTTCCATAGCCATCAGGCTGACTGGGACACACCAAGAAAGCTATCTCTTTAGTGTTGCTAACAACCTCCTTCTCTACTGATCAAGGGTCATTTGCACAGTGTCAGACTAGAAGTTCTGGAGCCTGCTCATCATACTTGTCTCCCCAGTATGAGCAAAAGTGCTCATGCATTCTCAAATGAGCAGGTTTCTGCAGCGCATGAGAAAATTACTGCTGTAGTTGTCACCTTCTGTTTCAAACTGGCTTTGCACAGCTCTTTTATGTTACCCCTATCCAGTGTTCATGTACTTTTAAGTTCAAAGGCCTGGTATCCCTGAGCAACTGCTGTATGTCGTATACAGCCTTAGCTAGGACTTAGAGACGTGCATAAAATTGAACAGAGAGGTAGCACACATATGAACTTGTATGCTAATGAGACAATAGATTAAAATGCCTTCAGAGAAGGCAAAAGGAGAACATGGGAAATGGCAGACCTACTGGCTTCATGACAGACTAAATAATGAAAAAGGTTTGGATTGATCAAGAAAATTATAAAATATAATGAATCTGTCAGATAGGTTTAGTGGGGATAATAGGCCTTTTGAACCTGTTGGTGCCACAGATAAGTTTAAAAGTCTGCCTGATAAAGGTAACTGTGTTTGTTCAATGCTATTTATTATTTTTACAGGTGATCTAAACTATATCATAGACTTTGTGTGATAAAGTTTTCAGATTCTGTGCATTTACATACGAGTTTAACAATGTAAAAAATAGTTATGAATTATTAACAAATAAATACTATGGCATGACCCAAATAATTGTGATTATGATGACTGTTTAAAAAGTCAGATCTGTTCAAGTAACATTTTGGCTTTGTGTTTTGAATTGTTTCTACCTGAAAAGGAAATATTAAACAAAATGAGTCTATAAAAATTGCTTCTTGGCTTCTGTTGGCCAAAGGGGCAGAAGTTATGCAGTGGACTGTGCTATTACTTATAGAGAGTGCAGCTCCTGATAGCTGCCATTTCAGTGACTGGTCATGGAGTTTTGAATAGTCCCCAGAGCAGAAGAAGTTAAACCAATGCAGAAAAAAATGCACACAGGAAAAGTAATGTATATAAGAGAAATACTTTTACAGAAATGTAAGTTTGAGGTGTGGTAAATAATTAGTTTGCAATACAGTCTACTCTGCCAAAGTAAACTGTCCATTACACAAGGTAGCAACGCAAAAAATCTTTATATACCATTTGTGTGCTTCACTGAACACCGAGTAGTGTTGATACATGTGCAGCAACTTGGTGATTATTCTATTGAAGTTTCTCAAATAGCATTTTCATTACTGTCTGCAAGCCCCATAGCGAATGGCACAATTAAACCCCAAACAGACCAGAAAGTTAACTTTAAAAGGACCAGACCTGAGCCCCACCCCAATCTAAGTGCTGTTTGAAACTTGCCCTAAACTCATGTCTGGAATAAATACAGAAAGCTGTTTAGATTAATAGCTGTTAATCATTAATAAATCGTCAAGCCAATAGTAGTCATGTCTTTTAAAAATAATTGTCATCTTAATTCTTCCTTTCGTTTAATTTTGCCACACCTGTAAAAGCTATGCTGTTACTGACAAAGCCTGTATTTCCACTTGGTTGTTATGCTTGCTGCTAGACTGGTGAGCCCAGATTGTACAATGCAGACGTTTTTATAATCTAAGTAAGCCTTCCTGCCAAAAACCTAAACGTACTCCTGCAGTTTCTACATAAAGTTGTAGCAGCAAAAGTAGTATGACATCATGGGCTTTACCCAGCCACGATTAAAATGATGACAAAACTCTTGACTGCTGTGTTCACGTTAACAGTTTATCTGGGTGATGTCTATTTTCTGTTACTGAGATTTCTCCTTTCACATTTAGCAAAGGTTTCCAAGTTTTTTTGATGTGTTGATGTGTTTTCTATGAAACCTAACTTTTCAGCTATGCCGTATCTTTTCTAGATGTGCACATTTTTTCCTTCTAATAAGCAGGGTTTAAAAGCAAGAGGAAAAAACCACATGCTTTGTAGTTCCAAGCTTGACACCAATCCTTACACTTAGATGTGCAAGATGCTGCCAGTTAGATCATCAGCAGTATCTTGTGTCTGCGTGGGCAGTAACATCTGTTGCTGAGTTTTAAACTCTCTTTCCATGTCCTTATCGGAGTCAAGATGTGGTGCACCTTCCCTTCCCAATCAGGTCTTGGTACCTCGCTGATACCTTTGCTGAAAAGCCCTCACTTTGTAAAGGGTGGTAGGGGAAACTCTGTACTTGAAAACACCTGGTCTACTGCTCTGTCTCTACATAAACAGATTATTTTTTGGCTTAATGTATCTGCTTGCATGCAGACTATTGTTAATGCTCTGGCTAACCACATTACAGTGGCGATTCAGCTAACCTATTTAGTATTAGGTCTGTGTGGCTGCATGGGAGCAAAAATTGCTAGTATCAGAAGTTCTTGTTTACTGGTACTGATCCTTTCCCTATTCCAATATTCAATATGTTTTCAAGAAAGTCAGCTAACTCAGCACCCACCATTTGCATTAAAAAAATTATAACAACCAGAGGTGCTCCTTATACTAAGATCTTGTAAACAGCCTCATGAATAGTGTGGGAGTTAAAAACAGGATGCTCTGTCGTTACTACAAAAGAGAGGGTAGTTTTTCCCTTCTGTGCCTCAACCTGTTATCTGTGCAGTGCAGAGAGCAACTGTGATTGTTTTCACAGTGAAAACTATATTAGTAGTTACAGAGAGCTTGAAAGGTCTCCAGCGAGCTCTGTAAGCCCAAACTTAATCAAAACCAAGTTACTTTGACTCCACTGTAATCCACAGTCTTTCTACTAAATCCAGAGGAAGGAAGATTGGGATATTAGATCATAGACAATTTAATATGATGTACAAAAATGCCCAACACAATGTCACAATGCCGATATTCCACTTGCTTGGCTCTATGTAAATTACAAATTCTGTGATTGTTAATGTTTGAAACTTCTAGAAGACTCAATATGGCTAAAGAAATAATTGAATGTGGGATTAAGATACAAAAAAATTGCTCTCAGTGTTAGTATTTGTTCTTATTTTGCAGTGCAACTGCATGGAAACATCTAAACTGCAACTAGAAGATTATATTTGATATTTAAAAATAATAATAATGGAAGATGTTTTGTGTTAAAAATAGTACTATAGATATTATACATTAAATACTGTGAAATTACATAGCATTTTATGCTTTATAAATTTAAATAGCTATCTGAATGCTTCTAATGTTTTCAACTGACTCCAGTAGTGAAAGGTCAGGTCTAACCTAATTAATCATTACAGCATTGTTACCAGGTATTCCCAACTCTTGGGCACAAAGCTGAGGCAGAAAATAATCTGATAAAGGCCAAAGAATGAGTCAATAGCAGACTTCAGATTGAAACTCCAAGTTCTTGCTTCCTGGTTTCATTCTGAAACATAAATTATCTTGTAACTGCTAAAATGGAGGAGGCTAGTAACAATTTAATTACAGTTAGGCTTCTGACATTCATTTCTGTGCTTTCTAAAAATCTATTTGTCGAAAAACACTAAAGGATGGAGATCCTCTGGTTCTGATTTCTCACGTGAAAATGCAACCTGAAAATTAAATGAAAGTATTAACATGCAAAAAAAGGCACAGAAGGTGCCTATTAAAAAAAAAAAAAAAAAAAAAAGAGTGATTAGAAGGTTGATTCTGAAGCCTATCTCCCAGTAGCTGCAGTCAGGAGGCCTGCATGCCAGCTGGCTATGCTGGCCGCTTGGCAATGCAACTGTTTCAGTGCCAGGTTGTGGTGAGAGATAGCTCTCATGGAAGCCTCTCATTGACATTCAGAGCATGGAAATATCACTATTCCTTAAAAATCTATGCTTTTGCTCCTGTGGCTTCAAGAGGAAAAAAAAGTGACTCATTTAGTTGTTGAAACGGTGTTTCATAGAACCACAGACTGGTTTGGGTTGGAAGGGACCTTAAAGCTCATCCCCTTACAGCCCCCTGCTGCAGGCAGGAACACTTTCCACTAGAGCAGGTTGCTCCAAGTCCCATCCAACCTGGCCTTGAACACTGCCAGGGGTGAGGCAGCCACAGCTTCTCTGGGCACCCTGTGCCAGCACCTCAGCACCCTCACAGTGAGGAATTTCTGCCTAAGATCTAACCTGAACTTCCCCTGTTCCAGTTTGAACCCATTACCCCTTGTCCTACAGCTACAGTCCCCTGGTGAAGAGCCGCTGTCTGGCTGCACAAATGGTGGGAGGTCCCTGGATGATGATAGTTGTGCAATGCTTTTCTGAGCTTCAGATCTCGATTGCAGTTGATTAAAAAAAAAAAAAAAAACAACACAAAAACAAAACAAAACAAAAAACCAAAACAAAACCAAGAAAAACCCAACAAACAGGTTCTGTAATTAACCTCGAAGAAAAATGGATATTCTTCACACACACCTTGGGGCTCCAACTGCAATGCAGCTCAATGGGTCTGCTGTTAAAAAACACAGCTAAAGCAGCCAGCTTTGGACTTTAGGAAAAGAGGGTAATGGCTTCAAGCTGCACCAGGAGGTTCAGACTGTTTATTAGAGGTTTATTAGGAACAATTCCTTCCCCACAGGGTGCTCAGGCATTGGAACAGACTGCCCAGGGGAGTGCTCGTGTCACCGTCCCTAGGAGTGTTCACACACCTTGTAGAGGAGGCCTTGGCAGTGCTGGGGCGCGGTTGGCATGGATGAGCTTAAAGGCCTTTCCCAACGCGGTCGATACTATGGGTCTATGACTCGCCGCCCCCTGTAGGGCACCCCCCCCGTCGGCGCCCGGTGGTTGCCCGCTGTGGAGGCGCTTCCGGAGTCACTGAGCGCTGACATCCCGGGCGGCGCCGGCAGGGGGGGCCCGAGAGCCTCTCACGTGACTGGTGCGGCCCCGCCGTGGGCACGCCCCGCGGAGGCAGCGGCTAGCGAGGCCGGTGGTGGTGCGCGGCGGTGGGGCGGGTGCCTTAGCGCTCACTCCGGCTGGGGCCGCGGCGCTGGGCCTGGCAGCCGGCTCGTAGTTGGGGAGGTGCGCTTCTGCCGCGTTCGGGAGCCGAGGTCCGGCTGCAGCGTGCAAGGGCGGCCTTCCCAGCCCCTGCCCACCCGGGGCCCATCTGTCGCTGCGGGATTTACCGCCTCAGCTGCGGCTGCCCAGCAGCGCTGCTCTCTAGGCTCCCCTTCGGAACTCCTCCCCACCGGTACGGGAATAGTTTTGTGAGGCAGCCTTGGGCACTTGGCCTCTAATGGCTGCCGATGAACCTGTCCCTGTCGTACGTGGCATTTGGCCCTTCGGTGGCCTCTCTATGGGGCGTTAAGTCCTCTGGGGTGAAAAGCAAAGGCACATAGGACATGTGTGTGCATAAAAGCGTGAGCTGCCCTACTGCATGTTCGGGGATGCATTTGGTTATCAGAGCAGTCAGTGCCCAAGTTGACAATAAAAAGAGTCAAAAATAGTTATGCCTGTTCTTTCTTTCCACTTCTCTATCAGGATGCTTTAGTCAGCTCACCTGAAGTGCAGCCACACGGTCCTTATTGGTACTGCTGAGGGGTGAAAGCTGGATAGAATATGGGGACATGGAAGACGAACCTCCAGCACCCTGCAGTAGTCTCCTACCCATGACTGCTCACAAGGCCAAGCAGTTTTTTGTTTCCCTTGACATCAGTTTCACAGGACTGCAGATGTATGCAGCCCTGAGGCAAGGAGACCCAAACTTTGGTGTGGATGCAGAAAACAGTGTGCCAAGAAGCGCAGAGACCTTCTTCACATACTAGGGAAAGGGAAACGATTGTCATTTGCAAAAGCAGTAGTCACAAATTGCTTTCCAATTAACAAGCTGTGTTTCCATTACGTTTTTAAATCTGGTTAAAATGTCTCATATAAACATTAGCAATTACAAACAAATATTGAGACATTATATAGGGGTACTGGTTGCCTGTCAGCCTGTGAATCACTTTGCTTGAGGTGGACAAGCATACTGTTCTCTAGACTTAAATTGAAACCAGAGGTTTTGCTTTCAGCAAGAGTTATTCCAGGAGAAGCACAGTGATAAGGAGGAATGGAAAGAGTCTTGTTCCAAGAAACTGTTAGATATGAAATGCCAACAGTTGAAACAGTAGTAGAAGATAAAGGATATTGTTATATTATGTCAGTTGAGAAAAAAATAGAATCAAGTTAGAGGTCTACTCAAAATAGATTCTTTTTCCTATTTACAAATAAAAAAAGCAACATTAATACTTACCTATTTTTTTTTTTTTAACAAAACACTGTGAAAAAGTGCTCCAGAAGAGGGCAACATTAACAGTCATTCTAAGATTTAGGGTAGATACATGCCTTAATGTTAATGGAAGGTGCTGTGATATTGTGAGAACAGATGGTGGAGTAAAATCAAGGTAAAGTTAGAAGCCACAAAAGGGTAAAATAAAAGGAGTAGTTGAGACTGGGGATAAAGGGAAATGTGAAAATATATATTGTTAGATACTAAGTACAAGGGCTTTTTAAAAGTAACTTACAAGAACAAGGCTAAAAAGCATCTCAGTGCTGCTAGTTACCTCATATTTAAACCTGAGCTAACCATTCATGATATTTCCAGAAATACTTGAATTTTAACTCAGTAGATTTCAATTATTTTTCTGCTTGTTTTGATGGCAGCTTCATTTTGGAATTCACCATTTTATAGTAAATTCTATGCAAAGGCATGGACTGTGCATTTCTTCTGTAAGACATTATGGATAGGTTGTTCTGGATGACAAGAATCCTTTGTTTCAATCATACATTTTTTATTGAAAATTAATTGAAGGTAGCAGATATACCAATACATTTGCAATTCTAGAAATTGGGGGGCACATAATATGGAAAGTAAATAATGTTCTCAAAAGGAAGTTGGTTTTGAGGGAATGAAAATGAAAAGCAAAAAAAAAGACTTAACACAGATTTTAAAAGGCTCAAAGCACCCATACTGATATCTTCCGCATAAAAGTCATAGTTGTCAGTGTTACAGAATCACAGAATGGTTGAGGTTGGAAGGGACCATTAGAGGTCATCAAGCCCAACCTCGCTGTTCAAGCAGGGCCACCTTAGGGTCTCAAGCCTTATCACTATCATCACACCATATTTTATAGAATATCTGGTATAAAAATATTAATGTAAAATTCTGGTGAAAATTATTTTAATTTCAACTTTAAATTCAATTATTCTCTCTCCTTGCTGAGTAGCTGTGTCCTAGGCTTTAATGAGGATGGTGAGGAAGACCATCCCACTTCAAGTCAGATTACTTCCATGTTCTTGCCAGAATTTTCTTTGACACCTATGCTCTTTCCTTTCTTTATTATATCTATGAAAATTTTCCTCCCCCAAATCTGTTTTTTGGCAAGCTCTATTCATGGAGACCCAATCAAAGAAAGAGACATCAAGCTCAGACAAAGTCTATCTGCTCTTTTGTGCCTACATGTTTGACAGATGTAAGCAGTGAATGAGTCAAGTATTAATTTCTGAGCTGCCCAGTTTTCAGTAGATTGAAATATACTTCTGTGATTCTTGCCAGGTGAACACATACTCATATCCAAGATACACAATGCCCTTCAGCATTTGCAGGTCTGAAAAACAATTCCCAGTCTCTTGCATGAACCTTAGTTCTTGCCTTGTTCAATGAACAGTTCCAGATATAAAACTAACTGAGCCAAGTGACCCTTTCCTACATCAGCCATAATCTGACCTCTGAAGTCTTTACTGGCTTTAACAGTATCTGAAATAACAATCCCCAGCCCTGCAGTCCTGCCTAATTTGCCTTTGTATCCCTGACTTGAGCCTCACTGTTCTCTCTTGAGGATCCTCACTCATGTAATCCTGAAGACAAAGTCTGTTTTGGCAGATTGAGCCACTTCTTACCCAACAGCTTTATTCAGGTCTGTCTCTTGATTTCAGCCGTAAACACACTTATCCCACTCACCCAGCCCCTATCTCTAGCCTTTGGCTGTACCTCAGTGATACTTGCTATGCCAGCCCTCAAGCTTAAGTCTGTTGATACGACAGAACAACCTTGTTCCCTAACCATGCTATGGTGACCCTTTCCAAACAGGTGACCCTTTTTGCTGATCTTCTGTCCTGCAACCTCACACTATGGATAAGCAACTATCCCTATGGAAGGAGAGCTGTATACCTCTGTTCAGGTACAGGTCTATCAGCAGGCCATGCTAATCCTAGATCAGACCAAACTAGACTTGACCTTTAAAACCACTGGTTGGTTTAGTGGAGCTCCTGCCAGTTACAGTACCATTGTACCGCTGTTGCTTTCATTTGGTGGTATCACTTAGTGGCCACACATGACCTGTGACCCCCTACTCCATATTAATTTTGCTCCAGAACATGCAGGAAATGCCATTGTTTCTTATCATACTTTTTTTTTTCAATGCTAATTAATTTCATTATAATTATACAAAGCATTCAGAGGGACTGAACTTCATCAAAAACCACAGCTTTAAAACTGCTGTTCTCAATGTTCTCTCGTGGTTTACAGAATTATTTCACAGAAAAGTTTCCTTCAGTTTTTTCCAATATTTCAAGTTCCTGTGTGAGATACAGACCTTTACAGTTTCCAGCCTTTGACACCAGAAGCATCGGATCATAGAGGCAGAGAGGATGGATGCTACCAAGAGACAGGCTAAGTGTCAGGACTGCTTCCTCAAAACAACCTCACAAGACAGGAGTATTGCCACCACAGCCCAACTATCTCTTCTTTGCCATCACATGTCCAGAGATGCCTTGTGCCCCATACTCGCACCATCCTTGCCCTGATCAGCCCAATGCCAGCTCACATGTTTGGAGATAGAAACAGCTCATGTTTGGAGATAGAAACATTGCAGAGATTGAACGCCAGAAGTTTAAGAACAAGGCATCCGGGTGATATGCAAGAATGTTGCATGGACTCAGGAGATGAGGGTAGGGCAGGCTGTGCTGAGGCAATAACTCTAGTGAAACTGCCCTGTGGTGCCAAAGCTGGTTTGGCATAAACAGTTACTGCAATTTAGTAAAACCACAGCTTTTTTTGCTCTTGATACTGAAAAACAAAATCATCCCTCTTTCTCCTTCTCCTCCAGTCCCTTAATTATTACAGCTGGAGGAGCCCTTCTCTGAGTAGCTAAAGGAGTACATTTTAAAACCTGACTACTGATAGTTTATCTTCCCTACCATTACACTAGAGCCCTATCAATATCAAAGGACCTAACTCGCCTGCAGCATCAGCAGTATGAACATGCATTAGCACAAGGGTTTTGAGCCAGAGCACAGCATGAGTCGGGAATCAGGCTGCTTGCCCAGATGCTGAAGATGGATGGAAAGATCGTAAAAGAAGGGAAGAGCAGCAAAGTCAGTGAGCAGGCTGGGAAGAGCTAGAGGAGGCGTAAGGTGAAAGTAGCTATGGGTATCTACGTATGATAAACTGAATAAACCCTTTAGTTCAATGTACAGAACAGGACTTTTGGCACTATGGGATAGTTACATCCAGAGGTGGAAAAAGGGTATCTTCCATGTGTACTGAAATCCTTCCCACCTTCTATGCATGGAATAATCAACCATCATCAAGCCTGAGTTAGTTTAACATAGTCATTAAGCATCTCTTCAGAATTTGCCATGTAACCCTTGTGGTCGTGAGGGGAAGAGCAAGCGCTTAGAAACAATGCTATATTATTTTCAAATTTTGTAATTTGCTTCAAATTTCAGGGTCCTCAGCTTAAATTGGTGTGAGGTCTGGATTTCAAAACTATTAACTGTCACTGACTAGATACTGATACAGGCTACTCTTACCTGAAACACTACCAATTTTGCATGCCTTTGCGTACCTAACTTGAGAGACCTTGAGGCCTGATTTTCCAAGGCTTTTAGAAAAGCCACCACTTTCTCAGTGCTTTCACATTGATTCTGTGGCTTTAAAAAGCTGCTCTCTTCAATTTCCAGTACGCAAAATCATTAGTCATTTTGGAAAATCTTAGCTTAAATACATTTTTAAAGAGAAAGTGACAACAATGAGCCAAAAGGCATGCTCATAAACCTATAATGAGGCACTTTCACAAGTAAACAGGCTGATTTCCAAGACTGTGGTCCACCCAGCAGCTCTGTCCTAATGTCCTTCCTAAAATGAGAGAGAAGACACATTGTCTTTTCCAGTCTGTCTTTCAAGATTCGTGTCAGGAAGTGACGAGGGATGACATTATGTGCTTTAAGAGGGCACAAATAACAAAGCCTGAGCCTTTTCCTTGGTGCATTTGTTCTTCCTCTACCTTTTTTCTCGTTTCCAGCAGTAATCTCTGAAGATGGGACATGCCTCACACTTCATGTCTATACAAGTGCCCAGGTGTACTGCTAGAAAAAATAATCTGTATACAGAAGAGGTGCCACAGGCAACATTCAGGAGGATGCGTAGTGCTGACCTTCCTGCTTTGTGTGGCGTGGAAGCTGGAATGAGATTTCATTCAGAGCGAAAGAAATGTGAAGAGATTGATTTTACAAATTTCATGTGTTAGTTACATCTTCTTTTTTGTGGTCAGGGTCTCTGTGGCATGAGAACTGACTATGCAGGAAAGAGCTTATGAACACTTCAATTGTTAGCTAACTTTCTCTCTCTGAAGTGAGTCAAAAAAGGCACAAAATAGCAAATATTAGCCCTCCTTCTAATATTAGCCCTGCTTCTGGATGAAGTACTATACTCTGTATTCATTCAAACTTCTACTTACATGCATGAGAATGTTTCCTAACTATGGCTTGCAGAATTGGTCCTCTCAAGTTCAAATTACTGCACACTTGAAGATCTTGTTAGAACTTAAAATCTGTAGTGCCCCATGAGAACTTAAAACATCCAAAACACACTTAGAGTTGAAAAAACACAAGAGAGGCTTCTTAACCACTATCTTCATTCTTGTATCCATAGAAATAGAGGTTGAGTTGGGAAAAAATGTGCTGTTATTTTAAATAATTGCCATATAGTGATTGCTGTAAAGCATGTGCTTTGTTTTAACTGGTCTGACACTCATTTCCATAGAAACAGAGAGAGGATAGCAGCTCACTTGTTTGAACTGTCTTGTGGATTTCATCTGTGTCAGAATGCAGGATTATAAAGCATTTTAAAATGTGGGAAAAGCCTGGTGTTTTGTACTTAGATTTTATCATTTCTTTACTTCCCAAAGCCAAAGAGAACATTAGCGAACTTCTTGGACACTTTATTCTGGGAGAACAAAAATGACATATATCAGCTCTCAGTATATTTATTGGGATGAACAGAGGAGAACAGCAGTAGCAGGTATAGTGGGGAGACATGTGTGTATGTCTATATACGTGAATAAGTATTTCTGAGTTATATATTTCTGATCATTTTTGTTACTCTGCTATAGATTTTGTGGGGTTTTTTACTAATAGGAAATTTTAGGCCATCTAATTCAACTGTCTTATTTCACACAGTTTGTTTATTTACTAATTGATAGCATTAATTTCATTGGAATTCCCATATAGTAAGCCATGATATGAGTTTCGAGTTGCATTTTGGCTGAAGTTCAGAGAAAAATGAATAATGCAGAAAAAAAATGTAAGAACTCAGATTATGGCTTTGCACTTGCAAAGCTTCCATGCAACAATACAGTTCCTGCATTTTTTGACACTGTGAAATGATTTTTCTCCCCAGGTTCAAGGGAGAGTATTTTTCTCCCCAGGTTCTAAAGAGACATAGTGTCTAGCCTGGATTCTAACTTACAGATTTTAATTTTTCCTTTGTGGAAAAAAAATGAATCTCACTCCTGTTGCTTATAAGGAAAGGCCAAGACTGAGAGATTCTGTAATTCTATGTGATGAACACGTCTGGATTAGTTATATATTGTCTACCACCTACTGAACATCGCCAGCTTATAGAAGCTGCTTTCAAGACTATGTCAAAGAAACACATTCTGCATATCAGGATAAATAGTACTGTCTCTCTTCCTACCTTTGTGTTTTATACCACTGTCTCTAAGTTTACTATTTAAGCACTATCAATAGCAAGGGGAAAAAAAGAAAAAAGGGAGAAAGAGAAAAAATTGTCAATGCCATTTTAACAAAAGCATGTCTTCAGTATCTGTTGGCTGCAGTGTCCATAAATAGTTCTAATCCATAGGAAGGCTGCCTTTAAGGCAGATGCCTACACATAGGAGCACTCGGCTGTCTCTCATTGAGAGACAACCTCTCATGAGGTTCTTGTTCATCCCTCACTACTTCACCTCTCTGGAGGTTACCTACAACATTTTGAACCTCTTCCAGTTCAGTCATTCTACTTGAAAACTGTCTTTGCCTTTGGGTTATACCTGCACAGTTCCAAAAGCATTCCAGGCTCATTCCTGCACCACTGGATGGTCTTTTTCTTGCAGTGCCACAGGGCTAGGAAAAAGCAGTCTTATCTCATTGGAAAGCAAAGACTCACAAGTTCTCACTAGGCAAAGAGCTGAGCAGAATTCTGATTCAAAGCCTTTCAAGCATGAGAACAGGGTATTTCATCAGTGGTTTTGACATCTTATATGTTCTTTTGCATTGGCTGTGTGCTTGTCACAGATCCACTATCTACTCGTAGTCACATATAAACTGAGCCGCCATCATTGACATCTATCTTCCAGGGATTAATGAGCAGTACAGAGAGGAGGAGGTGGAATGCATCCTGTTAGAGCTGTAACAGGTAGCCTGGATATGAGATATTTCTCCATTGTCTGCATAGGGAGTGACGGTCTGGCATGCTGAAGCCATACATCTGACTGCACTCACTTGAAGTTGTTGCATAGAATCACAGAATGGCTTAGGCAGAGACACTCTCCACTAGACCAGGTTTCTCAAAAGCCCCATCTGACCTGGGAGATACGTAGTTATGTACATGGCAGGTGTGAAATTAGAGTAGACAAGTGCACTCACTGTACTCGTCAAAACACCTTTCTAGAAGATACACATATGTCCCCCAAATGCTTTGCTTTATAGAGGGGTAAAAATGTGTGCTACTTGTAACATTCCCCTGGCATTCATTTCTGCCTTCAGTGGAACTGAACAGCAAGTTCAGTTGTTACACCTGTGACAGCAAGTGCAGGAAGTGTCAGATTAAATGACCAGGTATGGCAAGATCAAAGAAAAAAATGAGAGAAATAGGCAGAAGACTCCTGCAAGTCTCCTTCCCGTGCTACAGTGAGAAGATGTGGGGTAACTGGTTCAGTTCAGGGCAAACACTGTCCTTGTCAGCAGCCGGAAGGAAAAGCTTCACACACCTGGCAGAGTTACTGTTTTCTCTACCCATCTGTGTTTGCAGTCGTAGATGCTTGAGCTAATCCATTTTATTGTGTTATTTCGGCATCTTTGATCCCATTTATCTGAGTTCAGGAAAACTTAATGGAATGTCCATGACCTCAAGCAGGTTCATGTGAAAGCTGGTTTGCTTTTATCTGCCCAAGACTAAGGAAGCATGACTATAACGTTTGTGTTATCTAGTTGTTGTTCTGTGTGTGAGGAGGGAGAAGAAAGAAAAGTGGATTCAGACTCAAACATGAAGTTCAAGCTGGTCAAAGTTCAGTGTAACCTCCAGAAAGAGATGCCAAAGTTTGGAAATTCAAATCTGGATGTGATCCAACTTCAGCTGGAGCAGGAGGAGATCTAACAGAATTAGTTTGGTTCCATCATCTCTCACCAACTTCTGTTTTTTTTCAGGAGTAAGATAAGTGTGAACATTAATGCCAGGGTGTAAACAGCTAGATATTCTTGCCTACCCTCTTTATACCCAAGCACAGCCCTGGGGCAGAAGATGTTTTCATGTCCTGTTTCCAGTGTTGCTTCTAGGCTCTGTCCTGATGGCAGCTCTTACAGGAACTAGGAAATGAGTGTCCTGATTTATTCTCTTTAGTCCCTCTAGTACCTTAAAAGGAGCTCCAAACTGCATTTGAAGGTGGCTTAGCAGGTCGTAATGACAATCTGTTTGAACTTCTCACTGGTTTACTTTTCAGTCTTACGAAAGATTTCAGAGAACAACCTGAACTCTTACAAAGTAACTTCACTATATTCTTTCACTTTGCAATCAAAGCTTTAAGCAAGCTTACACACTTTAAACTCAGCTATGCTGAACTACATGAGTCTTAAAGCTGAGGGCTGCGATAAGATGTTGTCAGGCAACAACATGAGAGGAAGCACAGAAAGGGAAAGTTTCTTTTGCAATGGGGAAGAGGCAGTGCTATTTCTTACCACAGCTATTGCCCACTGAAATCCCTCATCCAGAGCTCCTGCCAGGCGTGGCTGTCAGCTGGGTTTTCCCCGAAGACCTGTGAGCCCGTTGCTAGCGACAGGAGCCGGGCTGGAGCAGCAGACCTGGCAGGGTCCGGCAAGCGCGACAAGGAGGGCTGAAGGAGGGAAAACAGAGAAGGAGTTGCGCTGCGGGGACGGGAAGCGATGGGGAGCACCTTGCACCTGGCTTGGGAAAAATGCAAGCAGGGAAATGCTGTCGCAAGCCCGTGACAATCCTTCAACCATTGCCACGCAGGAATAAGGGAGTGGGAAATAAGTTAAAAATAAAGCCCTTCTCACGGCGTGTGAAGACGAAATCGTGCCCCTTCGCCAAGAGGGAGGTGCCGGGACCTCGAACTGCCCGGAGAGGGGTGGAGAGAGCCGGGGGAGGGCGGGCGAGGTGCAGCCGGGTCTGACTCAGCCCGGCCCGCACGATGTGCGCTGAGGGCAGTGCCAGGCTCGCCGCCGCCGAGAAGCCTCTTCCCTTCCCCACCGCCCTCGCGGGCTCCCCCGCGGCGGCGACGCGCCTCCCGCGGCCCCGCGCCGGCTGGGACCCTCTCCAGCCGCGGCCTCGGCCTCGGGCAAGGCCGCTCCGCCCTCCTCCTCCTCCTGCGCCCCGCCGCCGGTGCTGCCCCTCAGCGGAGGGCG
>JANRGW010045186.1:0-23860 GCA_024733675.1 Psilopsiagon aymara | reverse complement strand
TGTGTTATACCGTAGTTAGTAAACTGTTCTTATCTCAACCTGTGGGAGTTGCATTCTTTTGATTCTCCATGTAGCAAGCTGCGTGCCTGATTTACGGTTGAAACCACGACACTTATTAATAACTAAATTCAGCTACAAAATAAGTACAAGGAAGAATGTTCTGACTTAAAAATTGCTAACCATGCACCTCTCCCAGCAGGAATTTTAGCAAAGATAGACACAATGAACCTGAGAAAAGTATTCTATACGATAAGAGCATTCTCATTGGCCTTCAGATGGCAAGGTAAGACATTGTACTTTTAGCTATTTAGGGGAGATTAACTTCTGATGAATACTGCAGTTGGTAAGACTCTACTCTTCACATGTTGCGTACTAGTCCTAGAAGCAGAGAAGACTGAGCAATGACAAGTCTTTAACAATTCGTGGTTTATAATTAAACCTCTTCAAGTATTATTCCTTACCCTTTGCCTAGGTTTTCTTTTGCTAGAAATGGTGATGTACAAGGACGTGATACAGGGTTTCCAACCATCGCAAGAGGGCCCCATGTGTGAAAAATGGCAAGAGGTCAGAAAAGGGAGTCAGCCTTCTGGGGCCAGATCTCTGATTCATTTAAATGAATTCCTCATGCTACTATGAGCTAATGCTACTCAGTATATGCCAAAAGAAAAGAAAAAAATAAAAAGGAAATAAGCCAAACTGGAAAAGGAAATAAGACAAAAGACAAAAAAAAAAAAAAAAACAAACAACTACATGCAATTGGGATTATTGTTATTTTTACCAGAACTTAACTTTAATATCATGCTCTGCACCTATCTAGCTGCCACTCATCAATTTACTGGTTACTGTGTTTTGAATTCCCTACATATAGGAAATCATGTGAGCTGGAAAAAGTCTGGACCGTGGAGAAATAAAAAAAAAAATATTTGGGATTTTATTCAGAGAGCTGCAGCTAGGGAAACCACTAGCCAAAGACGTGATCTAATTCTGACATTGTCATCCTGCCAGAAAGAGAAGCTAGAAGGCAAAATATGGAGCCAGAGATTACAGCTAAACTGATATTTTCTCCAACTAAAATGGATTCATTTTTTTAAGGAAAAGAAATATTATTGCTGTACTACTGACAGAAAATATAACTCTCAAGTTAGGCAGAGATTCCAGAATTCCAAAATTCCAGGACTGCTTGACCCAAATTTCAAGAGAAAGTTTGAAACCATATTTGTGGAAATGTAGGTCATTTATTAAAACACAAAGTGATATTCTGATATGAATAATATATCACTTGTTATATCTAGCAGCCACTATCTTGCCATCCTCTCCACTTTCAATCATAGGTTGAGTATTTGTCAGGTATTGAAATATTGTCTGTATCTCTGAAAACAAAAGAAAATGAGGTAATATTTATACTTCTAAAGACCCTAAGAGACAAGGAAAAAAATCTTTCACTGGCATTTATAGGCATCATTAAGCACAAGCGTTTTACCATCAATACTGAACAGGCCATCACTGACTAGACAAAATCAGTCTGTCTTTCTACCTGTTGAAGAGCATAGTCATAATGATCAGGGCACAAATGAATTCCCTTTATCTGTATGCTTGGAAAGTTGCCTGGGGACAAGTTTTATGATAAATGCAGCCTATATTGTTCCACGCACAGAGAGCAATATTATGTTATATGACAGGCCGAATGACTATTAATACAGGTGCTGCGCAGTATCTTACATCCTTCAAAATGAAAGCTCTTCTTGACAACATATATCCATCCCATTGGCTTACTTTTAAAATGGAAAGTAGAGTTAGATGGAAAAAATGAAAGAAAGCCATAAAAATAATTTCATAAAAGTTTCTCGTGGATATTCTATTCCTTGGCCTGTTGGCAACATGAGTTTTCAGAAACCGTGAGACCAACTAGATGACGTTTCAGACAGTAATATATTTTGGCTTTTTATTTCCTTCTTGGAATGCTGGGTTCCGCTAAAGGCTGGGATGTCAGGGTCAGATGTAAAATTGGATGTGGGCAGAACAAATGCATCCAAATGTAAAATCTGAAGACAGGAATTTTTTGTAGAGCTGTTACCTAATCTGGAAATGACTGATTTCTCTGGGTGCAAATCCTTCTAATCTTTCTTTTCTTTTGAATACCCAGAAATGCTGTGATTTGATTCTACAACTAAATCCAATATATTACTCCCATTAAAATGAGAAACCAGGATTTTTACTTTTTGTCAAAGTCCCACAGGGGATTAAAATTTCAGAAGCACCTCTAGAACTCACTCAAAGAACCTAACAGTGACTATTTTCTTCCAAAACATGGTCGTAAGTATGGCATATCTATGTTGCATGCTATTAGAGCACCACCAGTCAGGAGTTCCTAAGAATCAATTTTTATAACAAACTGCACTATAGAGAGTTTTATACCATCCTTAGGGGACATTCTGTTCTCCCAACATATTAACTAGAAAGCTGAAGAGTAGGTCTGTGGTTTTGCTTGCAATCAAGGACTTAAATTCTTACCTAATTCTAGCCTTCTTTTTTGCCCTTTTTTTATTTAAGAAAACTTAGTCAGAAAGAATAACCTCAAAGTTTACAGTAAAGATGAAATGGACATTTTGTGAAGTCATATTTTATTAATCTATCACATATATGAGTATACCAAAAATGGAATAAAGTGCTTGCAGAAACCCTTCAAATTTATAGACCTCTTGTTGTTACTACCTTGCATATTCTCCTTTATGTTCCTTTTCTAATTCAAAGCAAGGGAACGATGCTACCTGCATGGTGGAGGAATGTACCTCTATTAGTAAATACCAGTTTTCTGAAAAAAATCTTCAAAGAACTGAGATGACAGTGATATTCTAAAAAAAAAAAAAAAAAAAAAAAAATAATAAATTTAAAACGGCTTCTTACAATCAGACAAAATATTTAAGTTTTAAATTTTCAAAATAATGTTAATTGTTGAAACATTTGTATTCAGCACAACTGAAATAAATGGATTGCCCTTGCAAAATATACTGTCTCAACGACCTGGAATAAAATGCTTCCAAATGGTTCTTTTGCAAACAATATTATTTATGTCTTGATGCCTATCAAAATAAAAATAGATTTTCAGTGTAATGAGTTCTTATTATTTGGTTCTAAAAGAAATGTAATAATGTTCTAATTTTTAGAAATACCTTTAATATGTATTGGTGGAAAGACTTTATTAAAGCAAATATGATTTGAATGTCTTGGACACTTTTAATGATGAGCTCTTTAGATCTAAAGATTGACTGTGGCTGCTGTAGATTACTCCTGCACAACATTAATACCTCCTCCCTCTCTTCCTTTCCTGAATTCTCCACACATCCATCCATCTTTCACTAGCAAGGGAACCTTATACTAATTGCACTTCTCAGAGCATTAAGAAGACAGAGATAGATTTATCGAGTGAACAAACAGAAGGAAAAAATTGTTGAGAATTCCTCATATTTGTCAATTTTTCTTCCCAGCCTGATCAATTAGTTTCTCAGAATGTGCATGTTAGTACCCTCCAAAGTATTTTATAGGACATTGTAATGTTGTTGTCATAGTAAAAAAATGATGCAAACAAAAAAGTAAATTAAAATGGTTTTTTTTAAATGTAAATACAACCCAGTGTCAAAATCTAAATTAAAAAAAAAAAAAATGCTACAATAAAAAAGCAATGTCATCATAAAAAAACTTATAACACATGTGTGACTGCTTTCAGCCAAGCCCAAATGCAGATAAAATGGAATTTCACATCTTAGTTATAGTGATATAGAATTTGATTTATTTTGTATGCCCCCTGAAGAGAGAATCATCATTGTTTTATTTACCACTATATCACTGTTTGCACTACTTGGACCAAAATATATAAATCCTATAAGCTTCCAAAAAAAAATCTAAATAAGGATACATCTTTTCACAGATGAAGTTAGTACTCTCTCAGAAAAAAAAAAAAACTTTTCTGTGATAATAAGACTTATTATATCACAGGTACGCGAATTAGGTGACTATTCTGTTCATTGCAGGAAAATTATCTTCAGAAGTAGAAAAATGCCTCAAAAACTATCTGAGCATCTAACACTTCCTTAATTCTACTTTAAGATAGCCAAGGTCGGAGCTACTTGCTCTGTAAGCCTGAACACCCAGGATGAAGAACTGGGGTGACTAGAAAAGAAGAATCTGCCAAACGTAGAAGTCAAATGTCATGTTAAATAAAAAAGATATTTTAAACTAAAAGCCTTCATCCCTTCTCCAAAAGCAAATCAAATCAAGCTGGAATCACAACTGTAATTAAATATCCATATGTTCACAAATAGTAATATCTGGGTATCTGAATAACATCTCTCCACTTTGGCATTACTGTTCATCTGTGTTTTATGAATGAAGAAAAATAGAAAAGAAAAAGATAAAAGGCTTCTGTGTCTACTAATGCTACTTACAATCATCCCAACATATCAGAAATACAAGCTTAATTCAGGTGTATTTAGAATCTGTGTCCGGTCTAATCACTTTCCATTAGTTTCCACTATTTGCTGTTTTTTTCTATAAATTTGAATGTGTCACTTGTCTGCTAAAGTCAACATAAATAAGTAATATTTAGAATATTAAAGTATCCCAGTGCACATCTCTAATTGACTATTCTTTCTTATAGTCATGAATAATAGTTAGCCCCTACCTCCTTATTGCTGAATCATAGATTTCTAAAAGAAAAAGACGTAATGTTATCATTATTTACATGATCCAGGTGTAGGGTAATCAAAATTTTATCTAAGAATGGGTCATTCTCTAGAGACATGCTGCTTAACATCAGTAATAGACTGATTAATGACCTGAATGGGCAGCAAAATCATTCAAAGAAACCCACTCAGAACCAAACCAAAATCATGACATTCCTGTCACAAGAAAGCAAAAGCAAATCTGAATGCTCTTATGAGGGGTGTTTTACACTGCCGGCATAAAAAAATTTGATATACTAAGATTAGGAGAAAAGATTAAAAATTCAGGGGAATCCTCAATGCAAAAGCATCAGCCTAAGTGTAACAAAAAACATCATGAATAAAATATTGGTATCCTTCATGCATTTTGACACCTCATTTCTTCTCTGTTTAATCATCCCTTTGGGAGGCCCAGCTGCTGTGACCTTAAGGTTTCTTCATCACTTTGACTGCACTAATTTCGTGACTTCTGCTGACAAAATATGGGTTTTCTCAATGGAGATTTTTGGAATGACACAGAAAAGAATCACAGTTAAATGTCACTGGTACAATGTTCTGTAGACATTTTCTAGTACAACACAAGCATGGAAACACTGTGGCTGGCATCTAGATCTATTGGGGCCTTCATATATATTCTTCTTTTTCTTTGCACATTTATAGCCTCATTTATATGCTACTGAATAAGATGCTACAGGAGGCATCAGAGCTAGATCTTATGTATTCTGGACTTTGCAATTTACAACTTTGTGTTCTTCAAAGAATTAGCCTTTTGTGTTCCTGCTCTGGAATGACAGGTAGGACATTTTTATCCTTCCTGTTGTTCCTTCCTACAAAAAAGCATTAAAAGCAAGACTCCTGCAAAAGGAATGAAAAGGACCTGTAGAATGGAGATACTTAGATGTACACAAAGGGTGATACGAATATCTTATAAATTCACTTTAAAAATCAATGAAAATGGAAGTTTCGGTGCATTTTAAGGCAAGAGTTCAAAGAGACACTTCTTTAGAGATATTCACAAATGACATCACTATAGAAATATTTGATTAGACTGAAAGTCAAGACAGCAAAAAAAATCAAAAGTGCCCAACCTTTACAAATAGTTTGATACTAATGATCTTGGTTTTGTTTTGGTTTGGTTGGCTTCTTTTTTGTTTTGGGTTTTTTTTGCTATATTCTGGTACTTTCCGTTTTCTATAAGTACATTTTGCTGACAGAGTTCAAGTGAAAAGAGTTTGCTTTTCATTTATGTAATTTTGAAATTCCCTAGGGAAATGCTGATTAAAAAAATCAGAATAAACAAAGCTGGGGAACCATCTAGGGCTGACAGAAAATTCTCAGAAAAATTTTAGAAGAAGTTTACTCCTTCTAAGATGAACCCAAACATGTTTTTTACATTCCCACCCTTTTTCATTCACATCCTCTTAAAAAGGCACAGCAGGTGAGTTTGGAATTACAATTCTGCAAACAATCCTGTTATTTTTAAGCCTGAAAAGCGTTATATCAAATATAGTTTAAACAATATTAGACATATGTGGTAGCAAATTCTAAATGCAAATCTCTTCTAAAGATCCATTCTGCTGTGGCAGTGACTTAAAGGAGTCAGATTGAAAAAAAAAACCACAAAAATATTTTGCTAAAGTATTTTAAATTTTTATTTTAATTTAGATGCCTATTTGTTCCATTTCCCTGGTTTTCATCTAAGGCTAGAATTGTCACATAAATACAATAAAATCTGTATTTCGTCTTGTTATGATCAGGGAATATCTGTATGTAAGAGAGAGGCAGAAAGAATGGCCTTGATCCCCTTAAGCTAAAGTACATACTGCGGCCCTAACATTTATTAGGCCTTTATAATATACTTTGCTGGATTTATTATCTCCACCTCCATCTACTTCTGCTTGAAGAGAACAGTCCTAAAATTGCCCTTTAAAAGAAGACAATCATGATTCTTAAAATAGAGCATCCTTTCACAGCAAATCAAAAGTGGAGAACAATGGTGAAGGGGCTGTCTTTCCAACCTTACTGTGTGAAGTTTTCCTGCTGGAAGCTTTAAATGAAATAAAAATCAGCTTTTACAATAAGCCTTTGCAGATAATAGCATTGGACAAGGACTTTGTTGGGTTGCCTCCTTTTAACTTGTCTCTTACTAGATTAAATGAAGAGATAGCCTGATTGGGGAAGAACTAGCTTTATCCAGGTTACAAGACAGAGATCCACATCTAACAGTCGCAGCAGAAGAAGACAGCCACATGTAACCTGAATTATTTCCTTAGGTCTCCATGTAGTCTTCTCTGGCTGAAGTGAATGCTTTCCTTTCTTGCATCCTTGTTTAACTGAGATGATTAGTCAGGGAAAAGGGACATGGGTCACTTTGTAAGTTACTCATTCTCATCACTGCTTTTCTGTCCTCCAAGATTTCTAAAGGTTTAGCTGAGGATTCTAGAATTCGGCAACATGATCTCAATTTTCTATTTGCACTAATTGAGCTGCAAAGTCAATGAACAGTTTGTGTGATCAGATGCGGTCCTTCTGTTCACTTGCTTATTGTCTCACTCTCCATGAATAGTTTGGAGTTCAGACATACAAAGAATTTTAGACCTAATTGTCAGCTTATTACTTTCACAGACAAATTGTCAGCAAGTGTCATCTTCAAATTAATTTGACGACCTCCACTTATAAACTACCTCTGCCCTTACCTCTTTTAACGGAGGAGCTGTCTTTTAAATTGCATCTCATTCTTACTCATGGCCAGTATATAACTTACTGCAAAGTCTTCAGATTAGGTAGCTCTTTTTACTCTGATCATCCTTCCCTCAAAATATGAACATATATAAGGTATGATAAAAAATCATCATTTACTTTAGAAAATAAACAAAGGTCTTTAAGTATCAGTGCAGTGGAGAAGCCCTGATTATTTCAGCACCTTCATTTGTCAAAGCTGATCAGAAAAGTCATATGCTGAGCTGTTATTAAATCTGGCTTGTAACATTTTAGCAAAAGATTCAAGAAATAAATTGACCTTTTGAAGTTAAGGACTGATCTTCTCTGCCTGAGCTGAGCAACTAAAGAGCCCACAGTAGGAATAAGAGGAAAGTCACGATGAGGTCAGGAAATGAGCAGATGTGTTTAATACACAATGGTAGCCACATGAAATGAGTTACTGATCCTTTCTATATGGCACAGTTACCTGTGTCCAGCAGCACAGCAATAGAGAGACTGCAAACCAGCATCCTACCTGTTACACAGTATTTTTCAGGGAACCTGTATCATTTTTACGCACAAACATATTTGGAATGGATAACTGCCACTGAGCCTTGACTAGCATATTGAAAACATACTAGGGTATTCTTGGGAGTTTTGAGAGTTCTGCACAGTTAGGTTAAATGATGTCTAGAGTCCCAGCAAGCTGGTTCATAGTGATTCAAATGTTGGCAAACTGTTCCCCTTAAAACTAGTTGCAGAAGCTCCAGAATTTATAGTCACTACAGATAAACAGAAAATCTGAAAACTGTTTTTTTCTCTCAAAATTCATCCTCAGAAATTCAAATTCTTAGGAGAAGTTGAGACTAGCAGCAGGATGGGCAGTTCACTTGTGTGGCACGTTCCTGGTAACAAATTCAGAGATGGGTAAGTAGAAGTTAACAATAGAGACAAAGATTCATACATTTAAGGAATCAGTGCAAGGGCAGAAATCCTGTCGGTTATAGGAGCCAATACAAATTTAATCATTGGTTCTAAATTATGTGGCTTTTATCCAATATCTGTACCCCACCTAATTCCCAGATTAACACTCAAAGGGAATTGAATGCTCCATAAACCTCATAGTCTGTCTCGGAACAGCAAATTCATTTAGAAAGAAGCATGTCTTGGTGCCTGGTGGCAGATGTGCAGAGGGCTGTTTTGCTTCTAGAGCTTTACTACTTTCCTTCCCTATAGCACACACCTTTTTGTTCAATATGATGAACAAATTTGCATCCAAACAAGTTTGAATATTCTTGAATTTTCTATTCTATCTTCAGTGTTACTGTATTCAACTGAGGTCTCATCTTGCACTATGACACATTTATTACCAGATGATAATTGAAAAATAGAAGAAATGGCTTGGAGAGTAAATGAAAAAGAGGCAGATAACTTTAGGATTCAATTTTCTCTGCATTTTTTACTGGTAGGCATAGAATAATACTGCAGTAGAATCCAATCAGAAGTTCTCTTCTGTACTTGTCACATTTCGGTGAGCTAACAGTGGCATGTCAAAACAGCTACAAATCTGGAAGAATTGGATTTGCTGGAATTAGCAATAGGACAACTAAAACTATGAAGAACAATATAAAGAGAATGCAAAAAATAATTGTTAAACAAGTAAAGGATTTCAATTATGCTTATTGCCACCTTAATTGGCTTTTCTTCCTGTGTAGTACAATCTTCAATATCATATTATATACAATTAATTCAACTGCTGTAATGAAATTAAATACATTTATATAATTCATATGTTGGCAGAAAACAGTAACATTAATATGGCCTTTCATTTTGCAAACTGATATTAAAGCCCAAATCTAGTTAAGGAAACTCAATAAAATCTTTCCATGATAACAATGACCTATACGAGTAAGATGGCATTTGCCTGCACCAGTGTGAACTTAGTGCAGCAGTACAAACAGACCCCCAACAAAGTATATGTGAGGTTACCTTACAATTCCCCAAAGAGAACACATTAAGAAATCCATTAAAATTTCCTTAATTCTATCAAAATGAATTTCACAGCAAGCTTCATTTCACTATCTTTTTATTAAGATTTAAAAAGAAATTCACCTTAGCTTTGCATGCTAGGCTAGAAGAATCCATGCTTAGAGCGTGCCTTGCAACCCCGAAGGAAAGGAGACTTTAAGTCAAGATTAATCTTCACAAGCCTGGGCTACTCTGGGAGCTGAAGGGCACTCTGAATAAGTCAGACAGTATAAAACAGTTCTCTGTAAAACCCTTTGCCCTGTACTGCTGCCAAAAATCATAACTGTGGGATAGGACACTAACCCTGTCCTTCCCATTCTCTGCTTTGTGCTCAGCATATCCTTACTCTATTCTAGTACTCTATGCATCATGCATCTCTTAGGCAACACATAGTGAGAGTCTAGACTTTTAGGATTTCTTTATATAGCTGCAGTTTCATCAATCACAGTGGAAGCATCGAAAAATTACATCCATTTTCATTTTTGATGTTATGTATTTCACTATGCATTTCTTTTTCTTATACAGAAACAAGATACAGGCACTTTGATCATGGGATTATCTGGCCTAGAAATACAAAAGTATTATGATTTCAAGAAAGAAAAGGTCACCATCTAGAAACCCATCTGGGATGCTTGGCAGCCATGTCTTATACCAGCATCCCCTAGGCTGATCTATTCTTCATTTTCCTTGCCTATAATTCTACCTATGATCTCTCTTGTAAACATTTATGAGCAGACATTTCAGACGTTTCATATTTTTTTTAACAAATGGTTTATATCATCTTTGTGAACAGTACTACATAACGATGCAACATCATACATTAATATTTAAAACTGAATGAAATAACACCTCAACAAGGATAATTTTTGCTCAGTTCGCTAGCTGCCTTAAATTCATTTGTGGAATGAGTTAGAACAAGCAAATCACAAGAGACAGAATTTCCTTATGTTTTTAGGAATAGACAGTAAATTCATTTTTTAGAAGAAATATTTGCATAAATGTAAATATTTTCCCTTCAGAAGGGGCACCAGTTTTCACAAATTATAAATTTGAACTTCATTAGATGATTGAATGTTTGGAAGTAAGATTTATAGGCCACATCTCCCAATCAAGAAGGAAAAACACCACTATATGAAATATATTTTTGAATAGAACTCAGCAGAACTGTAAAACAGAGACACTGAATATTCTGTAATTGCTGTTATGAGCAAACATCACTTTCAAAAGCAGCATTACAGAGACACACTATAAGAAGCAGTGACCAAAAATAGATTTCATAAGTGGTGTAAAATGCAGATTGAAAACTAAAAGAGATTCAGAGCCCAAATCCTGTAACAAGCCACGGTAAGGGGTGTATTACACAGGCTCTATTAAGATATTGCTGGAAATGCCTTACTTTGAATTCCCTTCTGAAGACAGAGGGATTTTGCATTCAAGTGTTCTAGGAGACCTTCTCTTGGCCAACCAAGCCAGAATATGATGCATCATAATGCTGCTTGTATTTGTGAATTTCCCCTTCTGTGTTAACAGAAACTTGTAACTCTTGAATGCGGTTGCATCTGTGTTTGTTTTTTTCCGTATCCAGCAAAAAGAGGCATGCGTGTGGTTTGAGTTCTGCTGTCTTGTAATTCCATTGAATCCAGTTTTCTTGTTCTCCTATCACAGCTCCCACTGTTACAGGCCTTTTTCCAGGAAAGGTCTGATACTGCTTTGCAGAGACATTGGGAATGCTTATAGTGATGGACATTTATTTTCAAAATGCTGACCTTCCAGAAATTTCTCATCACCTTGTTACCACTAGTCCATTCCCTTATATTATTTATATTTTCTTTTCCTTCTGATTACTTTTAACACCAGCTTTTCTTTTCATTTCCCTTAGGTTCCAGCAGGATCACTAAACCACAATTTACAGTTTCTGCAAACCCTAGGCACTTTCTTCCACTCTCACTTAGCTGCTTTGGGACTTGCAACTTATTGCCTCCTTTTTTATTTTCTTACAAAAAGCAATGTGTCCCTTAGATGACGGCCTACATAAAACAATTTTATAGACTTGGGGTCAGCATACAGCTTTTCAGAAGGCATTAAAATTTGGATTGGAAACTGAAATACTTGTATGCTTGGGTTTTAAAGAAGGAAAAAGCATCAGTCCTTATTTTGAAAAGAAAATCAGCTCAAATCAACAAAGTACAGCCTTGGAAGTTCAGACAGCTTTGTGTCAGAAAAATAAAATCTCACCTAACTTTTTATTTTTGAAGAACTGCGCAAATACCCTGCATAGAAGTTGACAAGATATGTATGGATTGAAGAGTATCAAAGGCTACATATATACTTTTATAATGTTCCTTGTTCTTACCTGTACAATAATATATTCTAGAAGTCTCAGCTACAGTTCTTGCCATTGTAAATACCCAAGGGAAAGTCCCTGCCCCTTTTCAGCTGCAATCTAACTGGATGAGACAAATAAATTACAGAAAGGAATATACAACATAAAAGTGGTGAAATGGCTTCTATAATGTCATGCAGTATGACAGCGGCAGAATCATGACCAAAATTGAAGTTATATGAATCCCACATGAGTCAGCGGTCTGTTTAGTGGACAATCCAGTTGTTAGACTTTGTCCAGCCCCATTGGATTTACCACTGCTCCATACCCAGTTGTAATACACAACCAGACTGCAACTACCGTGTTCACTCCTCTATGATAAAGCTGAAAAAAAGAGAGGTACTTTTACCTTAACATCAATTTTATAAAGAGTTACACTTTAATAAGTCTGATATTAAGTGCCAAATGACAGCAATAGGATATGACAAATACATTTTGAGTCCAAGCTGCAAGACTGTTCTATATGTCATCTGCATTATTGTTATGCATAAGGACGCAAATAGTTGCTGACACTAGGTAACACATGGGTGATACTTAGTGAAATCATGTCAAGGTACACTTGATTAAGTGAGAATGACATAACCTGATTTATGGATTCCATTGACACACTACTTCTTTCCTGGCAGTAGCAATAACATTATTTATTTCTGTTGAATATAACTTTTCACATTTATCATCTTTTGACTCTTGTATTAAGTGGTTTTGATTATAGTATTATTTACATGACATTAGGGCCTAGAAGGTCCAACTAGGTCTACTCTGTGACATACATAGCAAAATACTTCTGCTGAGAAGTGTTTGTTGATGAAATACACAAGTGAGGAAATAGGGGTTAAAACAAATAGATTTTCATGTTCTACAGTCAAAGACACACTGACATCTTCATGCACGATTTCTTCATCTGCTCAGATAACTCTAGAAGACTTTTTCATCATGACTGACATGCAAGGTTCAATCTGTAACTGGTCTTGGGTTCTTTTTTTTCCCCACGCTTTGTATCAGCACTGATTTATCTCCCTTGCAGCCTCAACATGTTTACTTTACAGAGTGCAGTACAGTGAGACACTAATGCATGCCCTAGCCTAGCAAAACCACAATTGAGCATGTTTCCTTGTTATCAAATGAACTTCCTTCTAGATTTTATTCCACTACACATTTTTATTAGACAGAGGCATGTTGCAATGCATCTTATGTCTAAAACTGAAAGTATGGAAAATAAATACTTAGTATTGAACAGGATTATTGAACAGAGCAAAGGACTTAGGAGGTCTCTAATACAGCCTCCCTTTCAAAGCAGGGCCAAGTAAGTCATGTTGTTCAGGTAATTGCACAGTCAAGTTCTGAATAGCTCCAAGAATAAGTATTTCTCACTTGCTTTGACAGTTTGAACCCATGGGTTTGACCCGTATCTCACTACCTTCATGACAATAAAATTTTACCTTCTATAACTGGGGTGTTCTGTACTGCAGCTTGTGTCCACTGCTTGTGAATTCGTGGAAGGAGAAATGAAGACTAAAATGACAGCTTTCTCTGACAAGAAGCCTATATCATATGACACAACCTGAAAAACACAAAGAAGTGAGGATGAAAAACATTGTATCAGTGAATAGATGAAACAGATTTCAAAGTTCTTGCGTAAAAAGGCCTGTAATTAAAGAAGAAGAAAATGAAGAGGACTGAGTGACTCACGTTGCTGTGCCAGCATTCAGATAGTTAAAAATGAGGAATGCCACCATTTACAAAAAATTCTTTCAGATTTATTCCACAGAGCAATAAGAAAAGATTAATAAAAATCAGTTCTACCCTTTTTAATATGGCATGGGGTTGTCCTGGTTCAGCAGTAGCAGTCATTTTTATCTCCTTCTGAGTAGCTGGTGCAGTGCTGTGTGTTTGACTTTCAGGCTGAGAATAGCGTTGACAACACGGTTTTTAGTTGCTGCTCAGCCATATTTACTCTGACCAAGGACTTTCAGAGTCTCATGCTCTGCCAGGGGGAAAGGAAGCCAGGAGGAAGCAGAGGCAGGACACCTGATCCAAACTAGCCAAGGAGGTATTCCATACCACAGCATGTCATGCCTTCCATATAAACGGGGGAAGTTACCCAGAAGGGTTAGATCATAGAATCACAGAATAGTTAAGGTTGGAAAGGACCTTCAGATCATCTAGTTCCAACCCCCCTGGACACCTCCCAGTAAACCATGTCACTCGAGGCTCTGTCCAACCCCGGCCTTGAACACCGCCAGTGATGGAGCATTCACAATTTCCCTGGGCAACCAATTCCAGTGCCTCACCACCTTAACAGTAAAGAATTTCTTCCTCATATCCAGTCTAAACTTTCCCTGTTGGAGTTTGAGCCCGTTATCCCCTGTCCTATCACTACAGTCCTCAATGAAGAGTCCCTCCCCAGCATCCTTATAGCTCCCCTTCAGGTACTGGAAGGATGCCATGAGATCTAGGTCACTGCTGGTCAGGCTGGGTATTGGTCGGTGGGCGGTGAACAGTTTTATTCTCTTCCCTGATTATTTCACTTATCATTATTATGATAAGCAGTGTTTTGTGTTATACCTTAGTTACCGTACTGTTGTTATCTCAACCCATGGGAGTTATATTCCTTTGATTCTCCTCCACGTACCTTGGGGATCAGGGGAGAGGAAAGAGGGTGAGTGAGAGAGTGTCTGCATGGTTCTGAGTTACTGGCTGGGCTTAAACCATGACAGGGGTGAACTAGTAATTTTTGCAGAAGTATTATAAAATCATTAAGGCTGGAATACACCTATAAGAGCATCGAGTCTAACCATGTACCTAGCACTCTCAAGTCCATCCCTATGTGCCACATCTACATATCTTTAAAAATCCAAGCCTTTTCCAGTTCTTGACAGCCCTTTCATTAAAGAATCTTTCCTAATATCTAATCTAAACATCCCCTGGTGCAACTTGAGCTCATTTCCTCCTTTCAGATAGTTGAGAGAGCAATAAGGTCCCCCTTGAGCTTTGCTGAATATCACACAATTCCTGTGAGTCCATTGATCACCCTAGCCAGATTCCTCTGTTGAGCCTGTAGAGAAGATGTAGTCTGTAAGTAGGTTAGTTCATTTCAGGAGTCTGAAATAATGCTTGGCATCTTGAGATGGTGAGCACCCTAAAATAAAGAAGTGTGCCCGACTTGGATGGAAGTTGACAGTAGAGAATAGGCCAGAATAGGATGTTATCTCCATTCAGGCCATGTTCCAAAGAATGACATGGCTAAGAGAAGTAACTTAACGCACTCTAGCAACTGCTTCTGCTTGTTTTCAAAATGTGTGGTAGGAGGGACTCTTCATTAGGGACTACAGTGATAGGACAAGGGGTAACGGGTTCAAACTTCAAAATGGGAAGTTTAGATTGCATATAAGGAAGAAATATTTTACTGTAAGGGTGGTGAGGCACTGGAATGGGTTGTCCAGGGAAGTTGTGAATGCTCCATCGTTGATGGTGCCCAAGGCCAGCATGGACAGAGCCTTGGATGGTGTGGTTTAGTGGGAGGTGTCCCTGCCCATGGCAGGGGGGTTGGAACTAGATGATCTGAAGGTCCTTTCCAATCCTAACTATTCTATGATTCTATGATTCAGGTAATGATCATTATCAAGACCTCCAGGAAAATGTTACAGGAGCCTTATATTCCAGTGACATCCTGTGAGTGACACACAGGGAGCAAAGAGGAACAGCAAATCTGTCCCATCACATTCACTGTAGACCTCTGACCTTTAAAAAATAATACATTTGGCAGAAAAGGCTGGCCACTGCTGGTGTGCTAGCTGTCAATATATTCTTAATAGAAATTACAAAACCAGCAGCTGAGCCCATCCCTACTACCATAGGGAACTATGCAACACACCAGCAACAAAAAGCGACTGTAAAAAATAAGTTTATTTGGCAATACATATTGTAAATAAAAGGTTTAGTGGCAGCTGCCAGATTACCTCTGTTGTAGAGTCGCTCCTTTAAATTTATATCACTGCAATCAGAAAAACTGTAATTAAAAGCCATGTAAATTACTCTTTCCATTTCCAATGTAACAACAATTTTAAAACAATGTATCAATATGGAGAACAAAGAAATTGGCTGTTTTCAAAACCATGGAGAAGAGATTTTATTCTATGATACATGTGTGTTTCCCAGCAGGATTTTTCTTTTAATGATGCCTCATAGCAAAATAGTCCACTCTACTTACTGATCATGTTAAGCTGTTGCCATGGAAATATGAAGACCCTACTATACGCAGATGTTAACTCTTAAAGCACAGCTTTATACTTCTTTAATATAAATTTTTTGTTTAAAAGGAGATCTTTTGGTAAAGCAGAACTCAGTTACGCTTTCAGCTGTCTAGCAAACGACTTTATAAGGAAGACAACGATTACGGCTTTTTTGAGGAGTGCTGCAAAGACTGTAACAGCCACCCATATGAAAATATGACACACATACTCCATATCCCTGTGATACAGAGGACTATAAGAAAATTGACAGCTCCACAGACAATGTAAGCAGTACTTAATTACTCAAGTTCATCAAGAAAGAGGGGAATGGAAGGATCACTAAATACTGCTACAGCTTTGCCTAGTACCTAATTCCTAGGGGCAAAGAAGATGATTATGTTTTCTCCTTTCCCCCCCATGTCTGTAGTTTCTTTGAGAAACAAAGATCAAAGATGCTAGGAAACAACCATGTTAAAACCATTGCTTTTTTTTTTTTTTTTTTCTTTTTCTTTTTTTTTTTTTTTTTTCAGGGGGATTATGGTCATCAAGGTATTGAGACAAGAGCAGTGAATTCAAGAAATGTGTACAGATCAGCTACAAATGTCTACCTTCCAGTTAGAGAAATTAAAGACAACCGAGATGTGATTCTAACCACATAATCTGCCATTTTCTGGCTACAGAGATGGGTTTCTCTGGCCCAGCTGACCACTGCAACCAAGATAGATTTTGACCTTGAGTTAGCATGGCAAAGGATTCTGTATGGTCGCTAAAGAAATGCCCCAATTCAGAAAACTTTTTTATTTAAATGACCAAAACACACAGTCATTTTATATCTATTTCTGTAGCTCTGCTTATACCCAGAAGAATATTTCTGAAGATATAATTCTTGTGCATGCAAATGCAACTAAAATGAGTTGTGAGGAAATTCATTCCAGAGGCTCAATTACAGTCAGCCAGAGAACTATGTGATTCTCAAATACAGCCCTATAAAGGTAGAGAAAATATCTTCAGTTCTTCAGTAAGGTATCCTGATCTATACAGGTAATATTATTATTACTATGAACAATGCTTCAGCAGACAGGGGCTTACTTTCTAAACAAAGCAACATAAGAAAAATGGTGTTGTAATTGTGGTATCTTTAATCATTTTTAATGCTTTTGTTTGCCTGTGGTTTTTTCTTGCCTTACAAAAAGTAAACACATGCTCATATTATTTAATTTAAACTTGAACTAACCAAATACCTAAATAATTCTGAAAATACATATCGGCCATGTGATTTATATGTGAATTACATACATACTGTATGTAGCAGGTATAAATCAACATAATAGGTCTCTTGATGCTCAGGAAATTTGTTTTGCAATCTCTATCTTCCTAAAGCTAAAGAAGTTGATTTAGATGTCTCTAAAAGCTTAAATGATATACAGCCTAGTAGTTTCTAATAACATATATCAACACTTTATACATGGGAAGAAGCCTAAATCTTAAGTCTGCACTTTTTTTCCTGTGATAAATGTGTTGCATTTTTCTTCAGCAGTGACAGGAGGCAGGCTAGACAGCTTTCTTCCTGCAAAGAAACTCAAGTACCTGTGACTCGGTGTTGGCTATCGTCATGGTTTAAGCTCAATCAGTCAGTAACTCAGAGCGATGCACCCATTCACTCACTTCCCCCCTTTCTTCCCCCCACTCCCAGACGGATGGGGAGGAGAGTGGAAAGAGTGTAACTCCCATAGATTGAGATAAAAACAGTGCAGTAACTGAGGTATAATACAAACCACTGCTGCTACCACCAATAATAATAAGGCAGATAACCAGGGAAGAGAATACAACCGCTCACCACCCACTGACCTATACCCAGCCTGACCCCAGCAGTTATCTTTCCCTTCTGGGTAACTGCCCCCAGTTTATATTGTGGGCATGATGTGCTGTGGTATGCAATACATCTCTGGTCAGTTTTGGTCAGGTGTCCTGTCCCTGCTTCCTCCTGCCTTCCTCTCCTCCCTGGCAGAGCATGAGACTCAGAAAGTCCTCGTTCAGAGTAAACATTACTGAGCAACAACTAAAAATATTGATGTTATCAGTGTTGTTCCCAGGCTGAAAATCAAAAAACACAGCACTGCACCTGCTACTAAGAAGGAGAAAAGTGACTGCTACTGCTGAACCCAGGACAGCTATCTTTAAAAAAAAAAACAATACATAGGGGAGTTGACAACTGTTTCTTCATTATGATTGGTGTCATCAATACTCTAAACACAACATTGGGGGCCAAGAATCCTCCAGTGGACTGTAAGCCTGGATTTGTCACTAATACTCTCTGAGGTCAGAGGCAATTGTGTGACTTTACAGTCCCCTGAGTAAAGTAAGAGTCAATTATCTTGGACAAGTATATAGATGTTTGATGAACAAGTAATTGTCCCAATAATGATCAAATTTCCTTATAATGTATCCCTACTTAGTGTATAGCAGTTGAAGGTGACAAGCTCTAAAGTCACTCCCTGAAGAGATGCCTAAATATGCCGAAGATTGCTGGCCCTATTCAAGTCCAGTTCAAAACCTAGTGGCTTTTTTTTTTTTTTTTTTTTTTTTGTATTGATATTACCTGGTTTATTTCTTTACTACTACTATCTTTCAGATGTATACTCCTTCCCCTCCTCAAGATAGTAAAAAGCAAGTAACAGAACCACAGAAGGTCAGATTACTTGTGCGAAGTCATTATGAAGTCTGTCAAATCAGTGGCATTCATATTCAAATATCTTGTAATTTAGTCAAACTTACCAACCAATTATTAGATGTCACTCCTGTCATGTGTTGTCGTCTCCTGAAATCACTGCTGAAGTATTCGATAAGTATAGGAAGGCTACTATAGGAGGGGTAAGACTGAAGTTTTAATAGCCATGTTTACATACAACTGGTACCCATTGGAGAAATGTATCAGAGAAATATTAAGAACTGAAAGATGTAGATAAGTTTCTCAGCTGCTTTTCAGCATTGTCAAGACTCACAGATTTAGCTTTTTACACATGCCTCTGAAAAAACAGTCTGACTTCTGTGCTGTGAGCTTTTATGGTCACTTAAAATAAATCCAAATCACCTGACAGATCACTAAATAGGAACATAAATTTAACTGAAAATCCCATCCTACATAATTAGATTTTATTTTTGCATTCAGCCCAGTGATGCCCAGCTCTGCGGTGAATGACTGGATGTTTGGCTACATGTCTGCAACTACTATTTCACCCAGGAGAGCTCCGTCCCTTCCCTTTTACTAGGACGAACCACAAAGGCAGGATGTAGCTGGGCAAAGATACACTCCATCAGCTGCAGTCTTTCTAAAACTCTGAGGCCCACATGGTAGATACACTCGGTCATATGAATCAACTGCATCAGACACATGCAACTCCAACGGTGTGAGGCTAGCCATAGCTCCCCATCTGCACTGCAGAAGAGGCCAGATGTGGCAGGAGATAGTGACCAAGCAATGATAAGATGGGGAGATGATATTAGGGCTGATCCTTAATGAAATCAGCATCATTTTTTTTTCATAAGATTTTAGTAGAAGCAAAAATCAATTACTTAACAAAGAACCTAGACAAGAAAACTGCAAACCATGTTCAGTTTTGTCCTTAAATATCATTAAAGCAATAGGTTCCCAAATGATAACTATATGATTTGATTTTCCTGGGTGAGGGGGGGTAGAAGTAATACAAAAGAATTTGTCAGACTCCTATATAATCTTACAAGAACAGTTATTTGTGGCAGAGAATCCATATTTAGTAGAACATTTTAGTAGAAGCCGTTGAAAATTCAGTTTATACGAACAAAAAGATAATATAAATCCTTTTAAATAGTTTTTATTAACAAAAAAATAACCTAGCCCCAAATCTCATTTTGAAAATAAACCCTGCAGCAACTCTAGCATACAAATCAATTACAACATATATTCCTTAAGAGTTAGTTTAGATGCCAAGTGAAAATCAATGTGATTATTTGACTTTATTATAAGACAACAACAGCTTTATGAAAGTGCATAATAAAATGCGTTCAAGTGAAATTTTGACATTACCTTCAAACTCAAAATAACAAAACCAATATATTTCAATAGAATCCCATTATCAAAGAATTAAACCAAACTCAACGCAAGTAAGTGAAATTAAAGATACAGTGTCACATAATCATAGAATAATATACCTTGGAAAGGACCTCAGGTAGTGTAAATGAAAGCTCACTGCATTATTTTCTCCCTGCATAACTGAAACATGAACAAAATCTATATGGAAAAGTATAAACATTTACCAGAATGACTGGATGGTACACTTCATAACAGCATAAGGACAAGTCTTAGGATAACCTTGGGGTTTAGAGGTGTCTTCATTGAGAACAAAAAGCATTTTCAGCATTTCAGAGTAAACACAGGCTTCTGGAGTTCGAGGCCTGAAGAAATATTTAGGGTACTTTTTTAAGGAAGAAGTAAAGGAATACACTTCCAAGGAATATTAAAACTGGGGATTTTGTGGAAAGAATATAATTAAGCATGCTAGAAACAAGGTAATGTGGACTGAAAAGCAGAAAGGTTCATGTATGTATAGGACTTTCAAACAAAATAAAATGTATTCAACATGTAAGGCAAGTGACTGATACAGACATGCCTTTATCTTCACCTGCACTTATCAGCTGCCAACATTTCAAATTGCATTGCTCTTGCTGTTGTGAATCTTCCCCTGTTCTTAGACAGACTGTAGCTTATCTACAACATGGAGACACAATGGGTCTATTTTAAAGATGCAGATCCTCCTTTAACATTTCTTAATTCTGTTGGATTTAAGTCAAACCCTTAGGGTATCTTAGACTCCTGGGGTGAGCACCTGTTTTTAACAGGCTCATTAAGGATAAAATGCACCCCTTCAGCATCAGCAGCCTGATATATGAACTGTGCAAAAGGCTGATATTTCTGCAGTATGTTTAAGCAAAGAGGCTGAATTTCCAAATGGCTTTTAGGGAGAATTGACCACGGCAGCTATCTTCTGAATGTAGGATGAATGTACTCGGCACATTAACAAAACTTCATGCAATCCTGAGGCTACCAGCACCTCAGTCAAAAGTGAAGGGGAAATTAACTCGAGAAGTGCATGAGTGGCCTTGTCTTCAGCAGGAGATCCACTCCAAAGCTGCCTCCCATCAAACATCCTTCTGGGCCAGAAGAGCAGGGAGGAGGTCAAGAACCAGCCCCCTGTTGCCTGAACTGTACTTTACCAGGATGCTGCTTTTACAGTTTTTCATGCTGTGATTATTGAGAGGCAGTCTGACATGGCAATGCCTGTGCTTAAAAATCTAGCCATTTTTTGTGATGTCCAGGCTGCAACCGGCAGGCAAGTCCACAGGGGACATAAACTGCAGAAGCACTCATCCTATCACAAAGAGGTGAGTAGCAATCTCGATAACCCCAGGAAAGGAATCAGATACTCTCTGTCATTTGTATTTGGAAGTACAGAAAGCAATTTGAATACGTAGCTTGGGCTACATATTCTTTTTCTTATGCATTTCTTACCTACTTTATACAGAGCTTGCAAAGTGCCTCAGGGCTTAGTTCGCTCAGCGCTGCCTCATCTCATTGGCATCTGGAAAATGCAAACACAGGCATGTACCTCTTTGGCACTGACCCCCAAACTGTCAGTTTAAATGTACCTGAAGTAAATTTCCAAGACCTGATATCATATTATAGCAAGTAATATCTATGCCATGTAGCTGCCTCACAGAGAAGTAAAAACTGCGCTGTTTTCAAAGCACTTTGACATGCTCGATAAAAGAACTTCCATAATTACAAATTGGAATTATTTAAAGATATGAAATACAATAGATTTTACTGGCTGCTGTTTTAATTTAGGCATAAAGCCTTTTCTCTGCTTGCTTTCTACAGCATGTCAGCTAGAACTGCATACCACCAGAACTGAACACAGCAGTTCAGCATGGGAAAACAGCAAAACTGTCTCAAATAACAGAAATATAAATAATTGCCTGTTTTGTATGGCAAATCTATAATGGGTATTATGGCCCACCTTAATTCCTCCTTTCAACTTGGGCAAGAACTGTATCTGCAGAATGAACTGAGATTTCTCATGTGCTTGCCTTTTTGCCCTGTAAATTTGATTGATGTAATGCATCCTTCTCTTTCCTTCTGTTCCTGAAAAATATCACAAGGATACGTCAAGGCTTATGCACTCTCAGTCAATCAGAGCAGATTTCTGCATATAACCTTCCTGACAATACTGTGTTTGGAGTCTCTGCAAACTTGTAGTGTTGGCACAGGCAAATTAAAGTTTAATTATTCACTCAATCTATTAGGATGAAAATCAGCTTAGTGCAGAGGATCTGCACGAGAATGGCTGTGCTCATTTCAGTACCACAAAAAATGAGACTACATATAAGAAGTGAAATTGGCCAAACAAAACTACCCTGTACAGAGCTTTTCTTCACAACAGGAGATACGACAGTTTTACCTTCATCTCTAATGGCTAAAGAGTATGCCATTATGGTACAGATGATCTAGTACACAAAATGGTGCATCACTGACCACAGAGTCTGGCCTGAAGACACCGTGTAAGTGTAAAGGACAAAAACTCATCACACTCTTGGGTACAAAATCTGCTCATAAAAAATATCTGTTCCTTTATATTCCTCCTCTGTCCCTCAAATATAACTAAATTATAGAATCATAGAATAGTTAGAGTTGGAAAGGAGCGTAAGATCATCTAGTTCTAAACCCCCTGCCAGGGGCAGGTTCATCTCACATTAAACCATGTCACCCAAGGCTATGTCCAACCTGGCTTTGAACACCTTCTGTGATGGAGCATTCACAGCTTCCCTGGGCAACACATTCCAGGGCCTCACCACCCTCACAGTAAAGAATTTCTTCCTTACACATGATCTAAACTTCCCCTGTTAAAGTTTGAACCCATTACCTCTTGCCCTATCACTGTAGTCCCCAATGAAGAGTCCCTCTCCAGCATCGCTGTAGGCCCCCTTTCAGATATTGGAAGGCTGCTCTGAGGTCTCCATGCAGCCTTCTCTTCTCCAGGCTGAACAGCCCCAACTTTCTCATCCTATCTTCATACGGGAGGTGCTCCAGTCCCATGATCATCCTCATGGCCCTCCTCTGGACTTGTTCCGACACTTCCATGTCCTTTTGACATTGAGGACACCAGAACTGCACACAGTACTGAAACTGAGGTCTCAGGAGATCAGAGTGGAGGGTCAGGATCACTTCCCTCGACCTGCTGGTCACGCTCCCTTTGATGCAGCCCAGGATACAGTCGTCTTTCTGGGCTGCAAGTGAACACTGCCGGCTCATGTTCATTTTCTTATCAACCAACACCCTCAAGTCCTTCTCTGCAGGGCTGCTCTGAATCTCTTCTCTGTCCAGCCTGTAGCTGTACCTGGGATTTCTTCTACCCAAGTGTAGCACCGTGCACTTTTATGGTTAAACTTCATAAGTCTGCCATCAACCACAAGACCCTCTGGATGGCATTCCTTCCCTCCAGTGTATCAACTGAACCACCCAGCTTGGTGTCATTGACAAACTTGCTGAGGGTGCACTCAATCCCACTGTCCATGTCACTGGCAAAGACGTTGAACAAGACCAGTCCCAACCCTGATCCCTGAGGGACACCACTCGTTACTGGTCTCCAGCTGGACATTGTGCATTGATCACAATTCTGCTTGAAGCCATCCAGCCAGTTCTTTATCCACAGAGTGGTCCACCTATCAAATTGATGTCCCTCCAACTTAGAGACAAGGATGTCATG
>JANRGW010045185.1:14186-30832 GCA_024733675.1 Psilopsiagon aymara | reverse complement strand
TAGGCCCCCTTCAGACACTGGAAGGCTGCTATGAGGTCTCCATGCAGCCTTCTCTTCTCCAGGCTGAACAGACCCAATTTCCTCATCCTATCTTCATACAGGAGATGCTCCAGTATTCTGACCATTTTTATGGCCCTCCTCTGAACTTGTTCCAGCAGTTCCATGCCTTTTTTATGTTGAGGACACCAGAACCGCACACAATACTCCAAGTGAGGTCTCACAAGAGCAGTGTAGAGGGGCAGGATCACCTCCCTCGACCTGCTTGCTGGTCACGCTCCTTTTGATACTGCTCAGGATATGGTTGGCTTTCTGGAATGCAAGTACACACACTGAAGCTGGCTCATGTTCATTTTTCCATAAACCAACACCCCAAGTCCTTCTGCAAGGGCTGCTCTGAATCTCTTTGCGCAACCTGTAGCTGTGCCTGGGGTTGCTCTGACCCAGTTGTAGGACCTTGCATTTGGCATGGTTAAACTTCATCAGGTTGGCATCAGCCCACCAGTAAAGAAGAGTGCCATACACTACAATGGATTACAAAACGATAAAAAAAAAAAAAAAAAAAAAGAAAAGCCCTCTACATCTATTCCAATATGAATAGATGTTACTGGTATGTGTGGTCTGATCACATACAAAAAACGGGTCTTAAACTTTCATTTTCAAGGTCCCTTAGAGCAATCTTGGATGCCAGATGCATTTGTAAATGTATTCATCTCTATTCATATCTGTACCTTTTGTTTTGGAAAGGGAACACCTTTCTACTCTTAAAATTCTTCCTTTATGGGCACTTTTTATTCACTTTCTTTTTTCTTCTGCTGATTTTTGTCCTGCTGCTTCTCTTCTGTATCCTGAAAATGCCTTGTCTCTCCTTGACATTTAGATTCTTCAGATATTTATAGATAGTTACCATGTCCCTCTTTAGACATTTCATAGACAAACTATGCATATTTAGCACTTGCAATCAATCCTTAGGCATCAATCACTCCAGAAGTCTAATCATTTTTGCAGCTTTCATATCATCTTCCTCCAATATATGAATATCTTTCTTATTATAAGATGACTAAAATTAAATACAATGGGTCATGTCTCCATCTCATGTAAATCAGTGTAGAACTGCTGAAGACTGTGTCGATTCATGTTAGCTGAAGCTAAAGAGCAAACTTTCTAGTGCAAAGGTATCAAAACTGTATATGTTTTGTGTCGGGAGTCTGAATCTGCACAAAGCATTATTTATGTATTTTTTGTTTGTACAGTAAAGCCCCTGAGAATTGAATTCCAACACCTTGTCCTATTTTTGATTAATGAATTTCCAGTTTGCTTGAGTAAAACCTTAAAATACTTCATATTCTCATATTTTTTATTAGTGTTTTGAGGAGCTTCTTCAGCCTACCTGAGACACTTTAATTCCCAAGACACTTCCACTTCCATGTGTCCCAGCCATCTTATCTGGATGTGTCTCTGTGCAGACCATGGCATCAAAGACCTGATGCAAGTTTTAGAGTGGTTGTGAAAGGTTTGCTCTAGCCTAGTTGGTAATGAGCAGCAGTGACTGACACCCTCCAACAGCATATCTACTGTGTGGAAGGAAAGCTTCCTTGCAGTATCTGATCTACTTTTGGAGTTTTCTACCATCTTTGTCACTCTACTGGCCCCATCAAACAGTCTGTCCCCCAGATTTTTATGCTACTGTAATTCAAAAAAGTTCATGCAAACTCATAATAGAGAAAAATTTGCTAATTTTTTAGAACAGTTTTTCAAACAATTTATGGCCAAAGGGTGAAAGTAGCAGCCCTAATTAAGCTTCTAATAGCTCTAGGCCTCCTACTCCTATATTGTCAATGGAGACGAATAGACATTTTCAGAGGATTAATATAACACTTAGCAGAACAAATTAGCATTAAAAAATAAATAAAAATTAAATAGATGTAGAACTTACAAAATATGCTATCCTTGTGAGATGCAAAATGTTAGAAATTTCCATTAGCAATACTGTAAGAGAAACAATGCTGCATATAATTAAATTTTACAGGATTAATCTCTTGTATTAGAAACACACAAGCACACAATTACTACTGGAGAAGAGAAGGCTATGTGGAGACCTCATCTGAAGAGGGCCTACAAAGATACTGGAAAGGGACTCTTCATCAAGGTCTATAGCAATAGGACAAGGGGGAACTGGTACAAACTTAAACAGGGGAATTTTAGATTGGATATAAGGAAGAATTTCTTTACTGTGAGGGTGATGAGGCACTGCAACAGGTTGCCCAACGAAGTGGTAAATGCTCCATCCCTGGCAGTATTCAAGTCCAGGTTGGACAGAGTCTTAGGCAACATGGTTTAGATTGAGGCATCCCTGCCCATGGCAGGGGTGTTGGAAGTAGATGATCTTAAGGTCCTTTCCAATCCTAATTCTTCTATGATTCCAATTCTACTAGAACACTATTTCACTGTCCTGAATTGACATTATTTGGGGAAGGGGCAGAGGGGAAGTCTTCTGGGTTGCTGTTAAGTATTCTATTGCATTGAGTACATAAAGTTTGTTTTTTGGTTTGTTTTTTTTTTGGTTGTCACAAGCTGCCATACTTTAGAGATATCTGCTTTATTGCACATACATTGTAGCTGAAGTGGAACTTAGTTTCAAACCAAGACAGCATCTTCCCCTGGGAAAATTTTGTTCATTCCATAAAAAGTATTTACTTGAAAAAGTTTAGAAGCCAGGCAAATCTTCAATTGATAAACATAAAGAAAGTTTATTGACCACTTTGCTATTTTGTAAACTATATTACATATTCTTCCTCCTCCACTCCAATGCTTTCCAATTTATAAATTTTTCTTTGGCTTTTTCATTTTAAATGAGTGTTTTCTGCTTGATTTCCTTCAGAACTGTTTGGTAGGACTTCTATGACTTCAAATTCCACAGGGAAGAGTAAACCAAGTGCCATCTGAGCTGTAAGCCATATGTCAAAACAACTTTGTGTTTAATATCAAGGGAGAAACATAGTAACGTGGAAGTCACAGATAATAGTATTTGTTTGAATAATTATGATCACAAAACTGGGATAAAGGAGATTCCTTTTTATTTTAAATATATATACAGGGAGAAAAATAAAAGCTTTCATGAGATGCTGTGTATATTAGCATTGTGTTTCACTACAGAATGGCATGGAGAAATATGTTTTGAGATTTCTTTGAAATTTCCTTCTGCACTGATCAACATATGACCCCGCTTAAAATAGATTTGACTTTCAGACACCACACTGGCCGAAGAGGCAGACTGACAACCAATTGTAAATTACGTAGCCACAGGAATTTGGCACAAAAACACCTGACGAATTAGGTCATCTGCTGTGTTTGTCAATCCAGGGTTGGTCCCTCAGGGCATTCTCACATGTTGTGTAGGGTACTTCTGTACTTCTCAGCATGAAATTCCTTTCACTGGCTATAAGGATTCATACCACACCCTCACTGTTGCTTACAGTCAGGACTGTATTTGTGACCTCGTACACCTCTTAAAGTTTGGTCCCTTGTTTTGCAAGCAGTGTAGTGAAGTGAGTAGAAAATAATTATTTTTGAGGTATGTTAAACTACTAGGGTGATATTGAGTTGCCTCCTCTCTCTTTTTCTTGAAGGCTCAGGGCAGTGTTGTCAGAGCATTTACTGTGAATGATTTCAGGAAAACAGAGTCTGTTCCATCCACTGATGGCAAACTAGTAGCTGCATGCACCTGTTTTACATCAATAGTTCCAGCTCCTTGTCACTGTAGACAAAACAGTTTTATGTTTTAAGGATGAAAGAACAAAATGGAGCTGGTCTTCTCTTCCCATCAGAATTTGCTGGGAAGGTAGAGAAACCAAAGTGGGAAGAAATGGTGAAAACATTTGAGCAGTCTACTGCCATTGCCAGGTGCCTCTTTCCCATGCTTAGATCTGTTTCACTCCTACGCACAACTGGTAGTGCATCTACAGGATCTTGGTATTAAGTAATATCCATCCCTGGCCTGAATAATGCATGCAGAACCCGCCTGTGAGGAGTGCAGAGGTATTGAGATTGATAGTGTCACTCTATTATTGACTGACAATAAAATGGTCAATGAAATATAAAACACTCCTTGCTGGGAAAAACAACCCTATCTATGCTTATACAAAGATGATTGTTAAATTAAGACTATTTACCAAGGTGGTTGCATAATAGCTATGAACATTCTGCAAGGAGAGCTTAATGCCTGGTAAGGGTAGTAAGGCAAAGTCTAATACTAGAAGTTGTTAGGGAAGGAAGGTACAATGAAACAGAAATTAAGGCAGCATATTAATCACTGGGACCCTTATAATTTTTGGTAATATGGTACACAAAGCTTCTGAATGTAACAGTTTCTATGTTTAGAAATGATCTACACATTTCTAAGGTGGGGAGACCAAGCGTGTTTAGCAGCAGTGTGGTCTCCTACATGTGTCTTATCAATGTGCTTCCCCTGCAACCTCTGTCTTACAGGTATACATAGGGAACTGACCATCTACCCAGTTTGATCCTTGTCTTCTGCAGACATTGTTCTGAAATATGCCAGTAGCATAGATTTATTTATTGTGAAACACCAGTCATCAGATGGAAACTGAAATTTGTCATTCAGCTGAGCTTTTGATTGTATAAGTCAGGAAAAATATTCTTCGGAATATAAGCTATGAAAAGCAGAAAACTACCAAGATTTAGATATACACCTCACTAACATTCACAAACACCTCTAAGTTTAAAATTATTTGTTTTATTTTAAATTCTATCACATGTTTAGGAGCTTTGTAATTTACCAATTACAATGACAAATTTTCACTAACCAGACAAAAGTTTATCCTATTTTTTTAATTTATTATTTTTCTAATTCATCTGAACAGGAACTTTCAGTGCTGCTTTCCTGCCAAGATTTGTCATTGGTGTGTGAGTCCTGAGATGTGATTGACTATGAAATTGTCTCCTTCACATAAAATGGTGGTTTGTCCTTAATCCTTAGAGGACTAGATGAGCACTAAGGAGATACTATTAAAGCCAGCATATGCTGGTCCTTCTGCAAATCAAGACAAGACTGTGGAATAGAGTTAAGTTTGTGGCTTGCAGACTGAAGCTAGGGTTTCCACAAAGTCCTATCTGAGAATTATCTTTCTATTCTTCTCATTATAATTTCAGTGAAATGAACCCATGGATTAAGGCTTCAGAAGATTTCTCCCCTGTGCTGTCTTTGTTTTGGTGAGGTTTTTTAGTCAGTAAATAGTACTGATACTCATCACTACATATAGTGGCCATTCTGTCAAAACACAGGAAGTGACTATTTATTTTTCTTTCAAAATTGTATTAGGTAGAAAATAATATCATTTCTAACAAATATTACTTTTTTTGGAAACCAGATTTCATTAGAACATCTTTTCAGAGATTTTGGGTTGTTTAAAGTGGACATGATGGGCAAACACTCAATTTCTCTATTTTCTTCCTTTTTAGCCATTGGGAATGGGGACCTTAAAAAAGGAAGGAGGAAATAACATCTTACCTTTTAAAAATAATTTGTTTCATGTTGGTAAGCAGCACTTTCTCTTTTGCATGTTTATTTCACTTCAAAGCATGACCATACTACTTCATCTCCAAAGACTGATTTTAGCACTCTACTGTTTTAACATAGTTAAGCTGGAAGGCTGTCAAGGGAAGTGAGGAAGTCGTTAAGTCGTTTGTTGTACGATTAATGTTGTAAATTATCCACCAGGGAAATCATAAAAGATCTTTCTGTTTTCTCAGAAAAGTGTCCATGAGTAAAATTCCAATTTACTGAGTAGTTGTCTGATTAGCTTTTCACAACTCTATCCTGTGTGAGGCAAGAAAACAAGGATCAGGCTTTTGTTGATCTTAATGAACATTGCACCTTTATCATCATCCCATTGGTTACATCTCCTGGATTTGCTATAAGGGAAGTTTCACAACTGCCAAGCTTATCTTCAGGAACCAGTGCTGTGGTGCTATGTAACTGTGCAAGGCTGAAGCTCATCTGCTGTTTAACTCTGCTCCTAAGGGGATCTTAAGCACTTCAGCAGCTTAGCTCCAACTCGGGCTCAGACACTCTGTGGGTCATGAGTTGCTTCATATCTGAATTATCAATTCCCCCCAAGTTCCCCAAAGCTCCTCTTGGAAGTCCATTCCACAGTAGTCTTCACCAGCAGATTCCACTGTGGCCCAGCTGACAGGGAGAAATATCTTTCCAAGAATCATCTAGCTGTTCCTTAGAAAATAAATACAAAGCTAAATAAAACCCTGTTTCGAGGAAGCTTTGAGGGGATGCTGTGCTAGAGCTGAACTACACAATTCTCAACACACTGTGGAGTTGAATTGATAATGTAAGGCTCCATTAAGAGATATAAACTCCTTATTTTTTGAGAGAATCCCAGAACTGAGGAAGCAGATTAATTTATTTTTAACTCACATTTGATATGGCATTGTATGCTAGCGCCTACCTTCCCATTTGAACCTGGTTTAGTATTTGCTTCCATTTCAAGAGTCAAAGCCTCTGAAGAAAGCCCTCGAGTCAACCCTTTATGGGACTTCTGTGGGCTGTTACTTGTACTGGAGCCTTCACACCACTGTATCTGTCTATGTCATGAAATCCGTCTTATGCTTAGTTTCCCTTAAATACTTTCTATTCTTAAACCCAGTGTTCAGTACAGAAAAGGAAAGTGCTTTATTGTTGCTAAAATAAAGGTCCTAGCATAAGTGGCCTTTTATGAAACTCGTATTTTATTGCCATGAGCACTGTTTTACTACAATAAAACTGTCATGTAGGCCCTTCTGCTCACAAATTTTATTTATTTTGTCACCATGGTCGTCATGCTCAAATAAATAAATATGTGGGACTTATTTTCTAATTCAGGAAGTAGAAACAGCTTTATAGCTTTGCATGTCCAAAAGGATTTTATGCATTGTAATGACCAAACAAGCATTTTTGTAACCAGCTGCAAAATGCATTCTAAAATTCTAACCAGAATTCTACTGGCAGAATCTTGATGCTAAGGCATTAAGGCAAAGCTAAGATTTTAATGAGTGGTCTTACAGATTTCTTCGACAGATATAAGCAGAAGCTTTTTCAAAATTTAGAAAAAGCAGTGTGTACTAAGGTGTGGAAATGTTGGGTTTGCTACGGCTGTTACTTCAACACATTTTCTGATTAATTCATTAATGAATCAGCCCTGAAAAATGAAATCACACTTCACTGCAGTAGCCTGAGAAAATCCTGATAATACTTTAGTTTACAATATTTTCAGCTAAACTGCTTGAGATTTTCAGCAAAACATTTTCCCTGATGGAGTTATCTTCAAAAAAATTAACACGAAGTCTGCCTCATAGCACATATCATGCAGTACAAAATTCAACATTTTGGTCAACAACTTGCCAGCAACATAAAATTGTATGATCTTCCACACCAGGTCAGATTGAATCCAGTCTCCTGTGTGAAACTATGCTGCACAAGATGTGAGAGGAATGTTTATATAAACAAAGTTCAGTGACACTTCTTCCAGCTTCTAATACACAACAGTTTAACAGTTTTACAGTTAAGTAAATGACTATCATATTATTGTTTAAAAATATTCAACATATTAAGAGTGATGAAAATAATAGAGTGATATTTTTTTTTTTTTTAATGTAAGAGGTAGAGTCCTGAGGTGGTGTATTTTGTCCTGAGTCATAGTAGAGTTCTACTTATCAGTGGACTTTTTTTCAGGTGGCATTATGCAATATTCCCATGCTTCATATCAAAGGATAAGACTGTTTAATTTGCACCAATCCAATGAGCACCTGGAATTGGTTTCCTATGAACCCAAATAAAGTGCCATGAGCCATGCCGCGAAAAAAGCAGCTGAGAATAAGTTTCATCGACCCCCATTCTAGCTACCTGCCTCTGTGGATGAGATCATTATGCCAGTATACTGCAGTAATAGTGTGCTGTCACTCTGGAGGTTCTCAAGGAAGAGTGAAATCCCTCAGGAGAAGTACAATGGTGACCATAACACCAATGTTTTTGGCAGTTTCTCAGATTCAGTTACATCAGCCTTTTGTGTGCAAGGCAAGTGGTGTGGTTCAGCATCACCAGGGAGCCGTAGAGCATAACAATGGCTTCTGAAAATTCCCACTGGGCTGGCTGTTAGTTCCCTAGCAAAATAACACTACTATTCAACAGCACCTAAGGGTCTCTTGTATTAAAATGCTGAAAGAGAAAACAAAAGAGTGAAATACTTTTATTCTACAGTTTTAGTGTTTGTACAAGTCTAACAGAAGATGCCTGTACTGGAAGAAAAAGGTAAAGAAGGCAATGATATTGTGAAAACAGGCAAAATAGAGGATCGTGGCAAGCACTGAGCCAGAGGCCATAATCAATTGGCTGATTGCTTAACTTCAGTCCCTACATTATGTGTGCCAGCAGTGGTGAAAGATGTACAGCTGAAAATACCCTATCACAGGACCACAAGTCTATGGAACTCTATTCAAAAATACTTTAGAAGGAAACGATCTGCTGTAGTATAGATTCCATCACCTTGATAATCAGTAGCCTTTCAGTGGTATCCACTTTATAAACAGAAGATCGTTGGAACAGAGAGATGTCAATGCAGTTGTCCGACATAATAAAGCTCAAACTAATAAGAAATCCTTAGATTGAACTGCTTCAGGTGAAATCTTTCTCTATTGAAGTCCACAGCAAAATTCCCTCTGACTTCACACAGCCAAAATAAAGCCTCTGCAAGACAGTTACTAAGCTGCAGTAATGGTTAAAAGTAAGGAATTCATTTTTATTAAATGCAAATCCATATCTATATATATACAGCAAACTGGAAAATCTTACAATGCCACAATGAGCAGCACTTGAGAGGAAACTTTTTCTGAGTGACTTGATTTGAGGCTAATGAGGCACTTTAACTATGTGTACTTCTATAGGAAAAAGATATAAACTGCTCACAAAGTCCTTGCAATGAACTAATGACAGATCTGCAGATAATGAAGAACTGAACTAAAAGAGAGACTTCTTTCCTTGTGTGTTCTGACTAGGTAGGAACTGGTCAAGAATGTCCTGATTAAGTGAGAAAAGCCATGCAATAGAAGAGTTCATGAACTATATGACAGGAAAAGTGAAGAAAAGTAAAGTAAAAGCATCAGCTTTTGGGAAAGTAGGCCTCAGTATACTCATAATAATCTTGTTAGACAGGAGTTTCTTAAGGGAGCAATATCAAGGGCATAAATGCAAACTATCCCAGAACAGAAAGTATAAGAATTGATAAATTATGAGCAATAGTGAACAATAATTATGAGCAGTAGTGCTAAAAATTTGAGCTTTCCTGTCACCATCCGGAAAGGTGAAGCTGGGTCACCTTCTAAGAATAGGAAAGTATTGCATAAATGCCACAGAATCAAAAATTACCAAGGCACACAATAGATTTCAATCCCAAAGATCTTTACAAAAGTAAAAACCCATTCTTTCACCACAGAAAAAAATAGGACAAGGACTAAGTAAGCAGCAGTTCCAAAACAAAAGAAAAGAGAGAAAAAGCAATCAAAAGCTTGTACTGACACATACGGTTTTTAACACTTTTCTACATCGCTCTTTTTTAAAAGAGTGAGAGGCAGCACGATATTTCGGTAATAAATAACAGTGAGGAAAAATAAAGACTAAGGCTTTAAGTAAGAAGGAACAGGTTAAATATTTATTAGTTAGATGATTTTAAGTAGCTGTGGTGCTGTGATAGTTGAATTAGTTGATGAAATATCAGCAATGACAGAACTCACTCTGAAAAGTTAAGTACGAAGGGTGGCAGTCAATCAGGAATGAAAGTGGTAGCAATGGTTTGAATGGAATACAGAAGAATATTAAGAAATTAGATGAACATCAGTTCCTGGGAAAAAAACAATCAACCTTAGAACAATCAAATGATTTGCAACCATCTAAAAGAAAACAAGGAAATCAGTAACTGCCAACATGGAATTTTCAAGACAAAATTTTATAGAAATAATCTAATTTCCTTCTGTGAAACAGCAACTGTGGAGAGAAAAGAAGCAGCAGATGTCACACATAGCTTTTAACACTGCCTCATGATATACTCACAATTAAACTAAGCCAGTCTATTCCAAACAAAATTACAGAAAGTGGGCACAAAAAGACTTGAATCTTTTTACTTATAAAGCGCCAATATTTCACTGTCAAATTGGAATAATTTATTGCAAGTGCTTTACAGTTCCAGCTGGTTTATTTTTCCTTCATGACCAGGAAGAAGTAATTGACACAGTGTTTACTAAACCTCCAAGCAGAAACATAGGATCCAAAAAATTGGCTGAGTTTAGCCAGATCTGTGACATTTGCCCCTTTGTGCTTGTATCCATATGTGTAACTGGTATTCAAATCAATATCTCCATATGCATATTAAGCATAGAAATAAATATTTTCACACTTTGGTTGTATTAAATGCGCAGTGGTCACAAAAGCCATATTGTATTTTCTGGAAATCTTTTGTATCTTCTTATAAATTTCTCTGTAAAATTTGTCATTACACATTAATAAAATACATTTGAAAAGCTGCATTAATAGGAGTATTTTTGAAAGGTACTGACAAGATTGACATTTCAGTGGGTTTTGGTAATCAACAGTGTTCTTCCCCAAAACATTTTATAAATAGTTTATTTTTAATTTTCTATATTCCATGCTATCTTGCAAGACATGTGGATAACATTGTGCATTTCCCTTCCTGACTGAGCAAATACAAATCTTTAGAATCAAATTATATTCTTTAGAATAATATTTCCCACTTTGATTAGTAGCATTCATAATTTCAAAAGTTATTTTTCAGTGGTATCTCCATTATCTACTTAACAGTAACTGCTGCTATAAATATTTTTCAAATTGCATGGAAGGAGATAAAACATACAAGAATGCCAATGGGGAAAAAAAAAAAAAAATTGAAAGGAAGTTTCATTTTTGGAAATCAATTAGCATTTCATTTTTATATATTTTTCCACTTTGTATCTTGCTGTGTCTGCATTGCCTGCCAATAGGTGGCACTAATAATTTCTACATTGTCTGAGTGGCTGCTCTATTGACTTTCAACAGTGATGGAGTTATATTCTAATATGTCTCACAACTTTACTATCTTTGGTTTTGACTTAAACTTTATGTTTAACAAAGAAAGAAATTTTTTTTGTATAAAAAATAGGGGTATATATTACAAATATTGCTTTTATGATCACAACACAGACAGCTACATTAATAAACTCTTAAACAGGTATTGATTTTGTTTGGGGGATCAAATAGTAATGTGCAAAAATTAACAAAGGTTGCAAATTGCTGATCCACAGCATATGAATGGTACCTTTGACATCTGAAATTAAATTGAAAGAGTCAATTGCTTCAATACAATATTCATATTTATCATTTTAACTTCATTTCTTTCTTAGGAAAATATTTGAAATGTTGTGTTTAGAAAGATGAAGCAAAAAGCATTTTTTCACAGTTCAATCTGAATCTTGTGGTTATGATTTACCTGGCCACATGTATCAGTGATTAGTGCTTGGTTTTGGAGCACCTGTGATCATCTATCCATTACCAGTAAGCTTTAATTTCTTTATTACTCTCTGTTTCAACCCATGGTGGCACTATCATTTTGTAATAATTGAAAGGATAAGGCAAAGAAGAGCTGGTCGGCTGAGTTTTCCATGCAGCTGCAAGAGTCAATCCTTTTTTTTAGCTCACCAGAAAGAAACAAAGCCATACATACAGTTTTCAAAAGCAGCATATAGTGGATGCTACCACCCAAGGGTATTCTCTTCCCCTACAGCTGACTAAACCCAGCATATGACACACTGTCAAGGACACGTCAAGTTCTGCTGAGTTCTCATGTGAGCTAGCCTGTGCAGATGTGCAGCACAAGGTCATTTACTGAGGTTTGCACTCTGTTGCAGGTCCAAAATATACCCTGGTGTGTGAGCAGATACTGCAGAATCCAGTGCCATTCCAAAGCAGATCTCCTTTCTGAAGTCAAAAAGCTTAAGCCGGTTATTTTAACAGCAGAAATTTCAGATCTCAAATTTCATGATTGCTGTCGTGGTTTAAGCTGTAAATCAGCCACACAGTTTGCTCACTCACTCCCCCTCTTTCTTTCCCCCAGCTCCCGGAGGGATGGGAAGGAGAATCGAAAGAAAGTAACTCCCACAGGTTGAGATGAGAACAGTTTAGTAACTGAGGTATAACACAAACCACTATTGCTACCACCAATAATAATAATGACAAGAGAAATACAAGGGAAGAGAATACAACAGCTCACCACATATACCCTGACCAAGTAATGAACCCCCACACCCTTCGAGGTCTCTGCCCTCCATTTCTTCATCCTGGGCATGATGTGCTGTGGTGTGGAATACCTCTTTGGTCAGTTTGGGACAGGTGTCCTGTCTCTGCTTCCTCCCAGCTTCCTCTCCTCCCTGACAGAGCATGAGGCTCAGAAAGGCCTTGGCCAGACGAAAACATTCTAAGCAGTAGCTGAAAACGCTGTGTTATCAGTGCTGTTCCCGGGCCGAAAGTCAAAACCACAGCACTGCACCAGCTACCAAGAAGGAGAAAAATGACTGCTACTGCTGAACCCATGACAATTTCTCAAAAAATTTCAATGAGTTAATTTTTGTCTTTGACACTATGCACTTAAAATCTGCTTTTTTTCAGAAGGTTCTTCCCACACTGGCTGCCTTCTCATACATCGCTGCAGAGCTGGCCCTGGTGGCCATGCAGGTGTGGGAATACAATGTCAAATAGAGTTGAATCTAATATGCACATAAGAGGACTGCATTATCAGGAATATTTGGTAATTAAAATTAGCCTAGTACCTTCCTGAGGATTACAGGACTATGGATGTTTCTACCATATTTTCCTGTGAGATGACTGTATGCTCTGAAATTTCTGTTGGGAAAGAAAGGTGACAGCAATAAAGTTAACACACAAACACCATGTGTGAAAGCCAAAAAGACCCTTGAGGTGCTGTGAGAGTGCTAGATGTTTATCTTATCATGTATGAAAAACACAGGATGGAGGAAGGAGAGACAGAAATACTGAGTATGGACAAAAAAACCAACCAAAATACACACCACCATAAAGCTGACAAATTAATACGAATTAAAAAATACTGTACAGAACATCTTAACACTGGGATGTTGCCACAATACAAATCATGGGCATTTTCTGCATCATAAAGACAAAATAAATTATTGTCAGCCCCAGTAAATTCTGTTGGTACACCTCCTGACAACTATTATTTGCAAGTAAGGCTTTGAATATCCAGAGATTCTTCTTAAAATTAATGCATCAGCCTGAGGCACTATCCAGGCATATGTAAAAACTAAATCTGTCCTGAAGACACAGTTTAAACAGAAGTCTACCTTCACTATTGGTAATAAGGTTGCACTCAAGAGGGGAATATGTTCTGAATCAAGAGAATTTTGCTGGAACCCTGTAAAACACATCTATAGCCTACAGAAATGAGTAATGAAAAAAACTCATTCAGATCATGCTACTTGCTGGTATCAATCGTAAGGTCATTTTCCTGGTGGCTTCTGACTATGCCAAAAAACATTACATAAAATTCGTTTTCTTCCCTACCACACCCTACTCCCAGATGCACACCAACAGGCAATTCCTGTGCTTGCATGAGGATATAAAGGCAGGATCATACCAGGCCCTAAGGTGAAAAATTGATGGCACTGGCCATGAGTTTCCATCATTCCACCCAAGTACAATGACTCTGGCTCTATTGCAGGCAGCTCTTCTCTTCGTGGGGTCACTCACCTTTCCTCCTGTGGTCTGCAATGTCAGTAAAGAGCATTATACTGCAAGGTCACTTCTGGTGTTGGGTACAAAGCCTGCAGTGGAGAGGGTCATTGAGGAGGATCTTCTCTGTTAAACATGCACTTGTTCCCGGGATCTGGACAGTTCTCCTGTCTTCTTTTATTTGCTTCCTCCACCCTGCTGATTTGTACTTTACATATCTTGTAAAGACCTCTCAGAGTGAAATATGATTGTTCCTTTGGAGAAAAAAGCCTGTAGAAGGTAAACTACTTTCTTCTCTCTCTAGCAGACAGTAACAGAGAGCTTTGAGCTCCAGAGTCTCTATTTACTGATAGAAGAAGGCATCCGTCTTCCTTCCCCTTAACATGCTTGTATTTCACTTTCATTTTTTGTTTGGAGCATTTAATATCCATGCTATTCACTGTGGATCACAATATTATATGGTTTTATCCCTGTAATGCCCTGATGAATCAGAAAATGACACTGAACTGACTTTATAGGCAAAACATTAAGCACCAATATTTTATGAGCTCAGACTTGCCAAAAACTCATTCATTATAAGCATGTAAATGAACTATGGCCACACAGAAAGTTCATGGCAAATGCAAGATAACTCAGATATCTCTGGCTTTTCCTCAAAAGGTTCTGTGATACAGTTCAAAAGAAATTAAATGTTACCTTTTTTATCATATACTAAGTAAATTCAAATAACTAACCAATGAGGTTGACATATTTGTGTCAACCTCTTACCCAGAGTTTTCACTAATTGTCCCAAACATGCAGCAGAGTATGTAGCAAGTAAAAAAAGAAAATGAAATCTGATTTTTTATTTTTTTTTTAACCCTAGGCTAGCTGAAGGAATGTCTGTCATCTCATTTCTTGCAGCATTCTTGTAAGCGATGCTGGATGTGATATAGCACCTTGCATGTTTAAGCATCCCAGAAAATGTTTAACAAAGAAATGAGACCGCCATCTCCAGCAGTGTAGTGCAACATGGTGTGCAGGGTTGAAAGGGTAAAGAAGAAAGCATGTTTCAAGAGGACAGCATGAGAAAAAGAGGAATGCATTATCTATCATTTTTACTTTAAAGTCTTGTGTCATAGAATCATAATGTGCAACAAGTTACATATCAACTCAACTATTAGTATTGATGTAAGAGATCCTGTAGTGCCAACAAGGGAGCAAATATCAGTATAGGTATATTCATGTATACAAAAAATGTTACGTAGGAAGTGGGTGTTTAGGAAAAATCTAATGTTATTATAGATTGTGGCTGTATTACTTGACATGTTTGGGAACGCACAGTCAAGATGAATTAGATCCCACCTTTATTCACAGAGTGATGCTGTGGCATACAACAAGTAAAAACATTTTGCTCTGTTACAGGCTGTGGTGTATTGCCTGTGCTTCAAGGACTGGCAAATAATCAACCAAGGTATAAATCAATATGTTATGTCAAAGGTAAATGGACACTCTGATCAATATAATTAGAATAGGATTGTTTATTATTGATCCCAAACACCACAACAATCAGTCCCCTTGACATAGGGTTCTCCATGCTGAGCAACCCTCTGCAAGACAGTCTCAGTACACACTTGTGCCATGCCTGCATCTGCTGCTGGTCAGCTTTCTGTTTTCCGATGTATCAGTTTGGACCTAATAGTTTACAATCTTCATTGTGTTTAATGCCGCAATATTTGTATATGGAAAGTGGCAGTCCTCCTGACCCTGAGGCAAGAGCATTAAGAGTGTGATTCCAGAAAGGACTTGGATAATGTGGTGCTCAGTACAATAAAGCAAACAATAAGTAACAGAATAACCTAAAGTTTAAACACTATTCTTTAGATTAAAAAAAACCTGAAACAAACAACCAAACAAAACCAAACCAAACAAAAACAAAACAAAAGTGAACCAATAACCTAATCCAGGAAAATTTGGGGACATATCTCTCTGTACAAATGAGAAGGCTTTGGTTTTTGAAAATGTGAGGGGATTCAAAACTGTGCTATAACCATTAAGTGAGAATAGAAGTGCCAGAAGTTGGAGTAGACATGAAATTCTGCCCCTCTTGAGAAATCACAGAATTTATTTCAGAGATAAAGCCATGCAGCTTGGTTAATGGCTCATACAGAGAATATTTTGCTTTGCAGAAACTCACCCAGGATAAATTTAACTCCAAAACCCTGCAATTAATTATGAGATTTGCTTCTTGGCAAAAATGTCTTAATTATCAGTACACCAATGCTAAGAAAATTCATTGATAACCAAGGGTATGATTTCTTGTTTAGTTGAAATGTGAAGGTTGGGAGCCAGGAATTGTTTTGGTACAGGGAATTTTGTTAAGCCAGCTTCATACTGAAGTTTTAATAATGTTGTAACCATAGTAATCACATAGTAACTGCTAATGTGAATATGACACATATAATGAGAGATTTGCATAGCCTGTAGAAATTAGGTGCTGAGGATGGGATTCATCTCGTTTAAATTTAGAGTTCTAAAATGTGTATGCCTGACTCCTAGTTGGTCACCCTTAAACTCTTCAGAAGAGGGAAGCAACTACTCCTAGTTGTGCAATCTGTTTTAAGTTTCTACTTCAGGATAGTGTGAACTGTATTCCAAAAGTCCATCTTCTGTTTCCACTGAAAGAATTGAGAGTTTATAGTTCTTTCTAGTCACTATATACTGCCTCAAATATTTAGTCCAGATGTAGATATACATACTATAGGCATTTATTTTTGGTCAGATGAAGCCTATGCACATTGCCTTGTCAAAAATTTATAGGAGATGCTTTTTTTTTTTTTTTTTTTTGGGGGGG
>JANRGW010045185.1:0-14086 GCA_024733675.1 Psilopsiagon aymara | reverse complement strand
TCAAGACATTATTTATAGTTACCATGCTGCCCGTCCCCTGGCAAAGAAAGGTTGTGAGAACAGAAGTGAGAAGCAGAACATTCCTTGGGACCATAGCTTTAGCAAATTTGATGTTTTTCTTAACTAGTGTTACAGACTCTATTGTCACAGAATCTGAAACTCTTGTGATAATTTTAGACCAGTTTGGTTAGAGAGGAACATCACAAATTTGTTCATTTTTGTTCAAAGAAATCTTAATCTAATGCCAGTCATGAAATGTCTTTGCAAAGGTGGATTTGGGAAAATTTCCTCCTTTTATCACATATCAAAATCATGTACAAAATAAAAGACAACTTTTTTTTTTCCTAAAACAGAGTCACAAGGGTATGGATGATACTACTTTTTCCAGGACAGCTTGATGGAAATTTTTGTGTAATTGCTGTAATTGTAATATTAGCTGCAATATCTCTTCCTTTCTAACAATAAATTTGATAGTGAAAGTGGAGTTCTAGACAGAATGTACAAACCAAGTATGTCAAAGACAAGAATAAGGGGCAGTGGCTTATTGATATTCTTATTTTTCCTTTTAATATCAAACTTATTTCAACAGATTTTTAATAACATATCCTAAAATTCTGTTAGATGTAAACAACTGCACAGTTGTTATTAAAGTCTTGTTTTGGACTGGGTCACCTAGACGTGATTAGCTCAGTGGCTTAGCCTAGTCTGGGAAATGCCTCTGTGTATTTATTTTCCTCTTTCATGATGAGTTCTTGAGTTGAAGTTCCCACCAAAAAGTAAATTACATAAAAGATTTTTTTACATCTGATATCAGATTACTATCAGCTAGGTGACAGATGAATATGACAAAAGTAACTCATAGATGACATTTTGCCAATAATAATGCTGGTGCTCTGCAGTAACTTCAGCAACTGCAAGGCTTTCATACCTACAGCTCTTAAACACTAGCATTATCCTGTACTACATTACAAGATGTTAAGAAGGCATTTTACAAATTCTTGTTGAAGCTGGATTGCTGTAAAGCTGGTAATGCATCAGCTATGAGATCAGAGAGAAAGACTCTGACCTAGCAGGTCTAAAGAGGGCCCCTTTTCTGCAAGAGACCTTTCTTCTATTTTGGTTCTGGCTTCAGGATTATTTCTGGTTTTATCCAAGGACATGTTTTATATTATCCAAGGATAACATAAAATGCATAAACAGTCCGTGGAGCAGAGATCAGTACCCCAAGTCATCCCTTTGTTAGATCATACAGAATAAATCAGTGGAATACCACATTTCCCTTTGATTCTATTGCATGTCAAAAGGGAAGGCTTGTGCTATGAATCTATCACTTGTATGAAGAATGATTATGGAATTCAAGCTGATTTTCAGTGAGGACATTGCACTGATAAACCAGGTATCTATAATCTGCATTGTTCCGGACTGTCATACAAACAAGGGGGACCATATGGAAAGAGTACAAAATGTCCCTTACTAACATGAAACCACTGTAAGTTTACTCATGCTGATTATTCAAAGACCAACGGAACTAATGGAGTTAAAAAATCTCATTGTGGAATTAATTTCCACTAGCCTTTGTATAATTTTCACAGATATCACCTCCAATTTTTCATTTTGTAAAGAGTAAAGCCACAGACACTATTCTAGCATGGTTTCAGTATTGACAAGAGATAAAATTTTTGTTCTGTGACTTCTCACGACTCACCTGTTTAATGTCTTCTAGGTACTTATTTTGTAGATATACTTGTTGCTGCACCACCGACAGCTTACTATTACTTTGATTATCAACTATGATCTTAGCTTTTTTTTTTCAGAGTAAATGTCATCTAGGTTACTCTATTCCGTAAACATGGCCCACATTCTTTATTCCAAAATCTGTGGCTTTGTTTAGGATGTAATATTTTTTTTTAATGTTCTTCTTAATGTAACTGAGGGATGGAAAGCTGTATTCATACTATAAAGCTGGGATTTGACTAATTGTCTGTAACAGAAATTGCATTTATAACCAAAAAGAAAGTTACTCTGGAATGAATATTCATATTTGGGGCGTATTATAAATATTTCTCATCTCTTCTGCATACATTTTTTGAATAAGCAAAATGCTAGGATGTCTGCTTGTATGGTCCTTGCACAAATGAATTCACATTTTATCCTGCCTGCCTTTCTATCCGTTGTTCTCTATGAGGAAAACATATCTGCTGGAAACTGAATACCCTAAATAAATCACATTTTTCTCATTCTATATGTATAGCCCCCTTCTTGTGTTCACTATGCTTAATATAACGTAAACAATTAAGTCCTCCTAAGCAGCTGCAAAAGAAAAATCTTCAAATTGAGTATAGCTCAATTTGCCACATGTTTTCCTAAAGGTCATTTCCTTTTTTCCCTGGCAGGTTCAGCTCAAAAAACGTCTGCTCTGTGTTTAAAGAAACAACATGAAATACCACAGCATATTTTTATTTTTTTTGTTGTTTTTTGGTATTTTTTTCAGGGAGCTTCATTAGGATGTTTGCTGCCTTGCTTTACTGAGGTGCAGCAGCACTTCTGAATCACAAACAATGAAACTTTAATATTCATAATTTACCACCTACTAGTGTTCTCTATTCATAGGAATGGAGGATTGAAGAGACATCAATTTGATAGATGAGCCACTCGGTGGATAAAGAACTGGGTGGATGGCCGCACGCAAAGAGTTGTACTCAATGGCTCATGTCCAGCTGGTGACCAGGAACGAGTGGTGTCCCTCAGGGATCATGTTGAGGCTAGTCTTGTTCAACATCTTTGTTGGTGACATGGACAGTGGGCTTGAGTTTGTCAGTAAACCTAGTCCCTGCTGTCCGGGCAATCACATTATTCAGTATCTTTCAAAACAACTTTTTATCAGTACATAATTTGATAACTATGCATTATTTTAGATATTTTAATAATGTGAGATGCTTGGGCTTTGCAGAAACATACTGCTTTTTTTTTCTATGGTGGAAGCATTTTGATTTTCAGAATCTGTTTTAAAATCATTCCTCAAAATTGTAATTCAAATTTAAGTTTAAATTTAAATTTTAAAAAGGTCATCATTGTTACCAGAGGGAAGCTGTCCTTTTGTGTTGGGGGAGAAAACAACACAGAGGGAAGGGGAGATAAATGTTCATGAAATTAAAGGTATTTAGCAGGGTTGTTTGGTTGTTGTTTTCTTTTTAATTATTTTTTTTTTTAGTAGCTGGATTCTTCTTTTTCCACTTTTTAATACATTTCTGTACTTGTTGGACAGATAAGACATGACATCAAGGAGTGGTCAGAATTATTCTATATGTGTATTACAGCTCTTGTTTTGGATGACAAAAATAATAAAATCGTAGAATGCTTTGTTTTGGAAAGGACATTTCAAGAACACCTAGTCCAACTCCCCAGCCATAGACAGGAACATCTTTCACTATGTCATGTTGCTCAAAGCCATGTTCAACTTGGCTTTGAACACTTCTAATGATGGAGCATAACTGACTTTGACTTTGAACACTTCCAGTGATGGGGAATCCACAATACACTGAACAGGTTCATTTTCCGGAACACAATAGTTTTGTAAAAACAGTTGGTTGCTTGTAACTGTGCCACAAAGGCATGAGCAAAATAGAAAACAATACTTCACCTTCACCTCATTTAATTTTCAGTGACGGTCTTCACTCCAACTGGATTTCCTTTTCCTCCCAAATGTTATACCGTTAACTTTTCATATAAAATAAGCTACTCCAAAATGCTCAAAAAAAACCCTTGGGGAAGATTTTAAGAAAATGATCAAGGAAGTTTACTACGTTGTGTAGGTATCATTGGTAGGAGAAACCATTTAGGACAGTCCAACTGCTTTAGAGCCATTAAACACATTTCTGTATGAAAGAAAAAATCAAAGCTGGTGCTAATAGCAGCTTTGAAAAGGTCCAAATAATAGACATAAAGGGCTCCTTGTCTCCTTAAACTAATTCCATAGTTTAAAAAAAGCTAGAGAGAAAATACACTGAGCAAAGTGCTGGACGTGTTAGGAAAGCTGTGAGACAATGATAAACTGCGTGCATAAATAATTGGAAGTGGAAAGAGGTCTTGTTATAAAATGGAAGATGAGACTAATCAGATGAGAAGAAAAGCTGGGTTTATAACTAGTTAATTATTGTCCTAAGAGAAGTGTAACCTTAATCCTAAATAACCCTAGGTAATCTGTTGTGTAGTATCATTAATACGGCATTTCAAATCAATGCAGAGAAGTGAGCTCTTTAACCAGCATGTTAAATACTTTCATCATGCCACAGAATCACTTTGAAATTTGTTGCTTGAGGGAAGCAGTAGATTACAGATACTACACCATTTTCTAACGAGGAGGCAGAGAAACCTACTGAAATATACTCTTGGAGTGAATTTGCGTCTTAATGTTCTCCTTTTTCCTCCTGTACATGCACTTCATTTTTCATAGCTATTCAGAAAACTTGTATGAAGATCTTATTCCTGAATGAATATCCACAGCTGTATAGGTCCCTGCCTTGCTGCTGCAGCTAGAGCCTTTGTATATATTTAAATAAACAGTTTCTTTAAGCATTTCCTAGAAAATATTCTTTCCATTTATCATGAACTGATGGCAAGAAGAAAATGAGAAATATAAACAAACTTGTAGATTTATCTGATAATTATTTACTTCTGTTTTCATTTAGCTTTGAAAAAGAAATATATGTCTCCAGAAGACCTGAGATATAAATTTTAGTATCTACATTGTAAGGTACTCACTGGATGAAACTAATCTTAGACCAAATGGAAAAAAATAATATGAAAGAAAGAGGAACGCTTCCTGTATTGAAAAACATGCACTGCAGTACATAAGAATATCTTAGCTGTTAATACATAGTCTGTGGGTTAGTAACAACATTTGGTTTGATGGAGGAGATAAATGCTCTGAAAATAAAAGTCAAGAGGAAACTGACGGTACCATAGCCAAGTTGTTCATGGAATCAGTAAAACACCTTCCCAGTTATTGGCTAAGGCTGAAATCCACGAAGAAAGGTACCTAAATTCTACTGAGGCTCCTAATTTTCCATTGAGAACCTTGAGGGAACCTGAAGAAAAAGACAAGGAAGAGATAAAAACTGTATGTGAATCTTTTGGCAAACATACTTGGAAGACATTATCTTAGAATTACCATTCCGAGATAAAGGATGATCTGTACATATAATTTCTAAGACAATTATTCTCATGGAGTGAAAAAAATTTTTAGTATTAGAAGCTCAGTGACAGTAATGTCAGTCAAATTCTGGTTATTTGACCATTACTTGATTAGTTCATGAACAGCAAGATTAATATACTTCTCTGAGTGCTTCCAGCTCTTCATCTTAATTAATAAGATTAACTAGGGCACATTAAATGGAGAAAAATGCAGAGAGGGATGAATGTGAAGGAATAGCCAGCTCACAGTAAGTTTATATTTGGTATTATATTTCTTGAAACATGCGCACAGAGAGGATTGGACTAATTCACTGAAAATAACGTGCAGCACAGGTTTTTACCACTTTGATTCTTTGATCTGCTACTGATGGATTGTATAACTTTGGGAAATTCACATATCCTACGCCTAATTTGATTTCTTGTTATAATGGGAATAATAGGATTTATCAATCCCACAGAGTCAAAGTGAGGTATTTTTGGTATCAAGAAAGTGTAATATGATTCCATGTCTGAACCTCTCTTAACCTCTAAAGTATTACAATGATTAAATATTGATTACTTTATAAAAATCTATGTTGTAGCTTTTGTAGCCAGGAGAGGGAGAGTGTTAATCTGTGCAAGCACGAAAAATATGAAAAGCAGATGGGGAGCTGGTGAATCAAAAAGTGGCTATATAGATCCTTTGAAATGCCTTCATAGATCCCATGAAGAGCAAATGCAGGGGCTTTAAGTGGATTAATAGTGATAGATGTAATCACAGCTATTCCACTACTTTCCTTCTTCCTGATGAATATGTCCAGGCATGTGGGCTGGGACTACAAAGAAGCAAAATCATACAGAAATGGCAGTGCAGGTGACCAGAAGGTGGATATTGTTCCTACTATTATACAAGTGACACAACTAATTCTTTTCGTAACAGGATGCAGAGCAAGAATGAGATCCCAGCTGTCTCTGTTCATCAGCTGGATGCTGCCCTAGGCCAGGGGCATACTGCTGCTAATTTTAGCTTTTCTGCTGCTCAGCTTCTGCCTGTGATTCACCTAGTCATTATGATTAGTAAATTCAGTTATTTCTCTTTCACAGACTTCAGGCATGGATCTTTGTAAAGTATAAAAGACTAGGGTGTGGATGAAAACAATTTCTCCCTAAGAGGCTGTCGTGGTTTAATCCCAGCTATAAATCTGCTACACAGACCCTAGCTCACTCCCCCCCGTCCTCCCCCTGCTTCTGGAGGGATGGGGAGGAGAACTGAAAGAATGTAACTCCCATGGGCCAAGACAAGAACAGTCCAGCAACCAAGGCATAACACGAAGCACCACTGCTACCACTAATAATAATAATGACAAGGGAAATAACAATGGAAGAGAATACAACCGCTCACCACCCACCGACTGACACCCCACCCGACCCAGCAATAATCTAACCCTTCCAGATAACTGCCCCCAGTTTATATAGTGGGCATGATGTGCTGTGGTGTGGAATACCCCTTTGGCTAGTTTCTGTCTGGTGTCCTGTCTCTGCTTCCTTCCGGCTTCCCCTCCTCCCTGGCAGAACATGAGACTCCTTGGTCAGAGTAAACATTACTGGGCAGCAACTGAAAACATCAGTGTTATCAGCACTGTTCCCAGGCTGAAAGTCAAAATCACAGCACTGCACCAGCTACTAAGAAGCAGAAAAATCACTGGTACTGCTGAAACCAGGATGGAGGCATCTCTCTGCTTAAAGGAAATCAGAATCCTGATTCATGGTTCTTTACACTGAGTAACAAATTGTATGCCATGGAGAAGCAGAAGAAAACAGTGAGTGACAATGCTTTGTCTGTACATAAGCTAGAAAATCTACCCTAGAAATCTCGAAATACCTCCCCCTAGCTCAGTGCAGTACTAGCTATATCAAAGTAAGCATAAAATACTAATGATGAAAACTGGGAATAAACCCGCAGGGTTAGATGATTAATTTAATCTTGAAGGAATACTTTCCTTCACCTAGTATTCCCTGCTGTAAAGTGTGGTCCTGAAGACCTGAAGTGCAGCATGAAGAAATGGAAGAGGTTTGGCCCACTCTGTTGTGTGCTTTTCTGGAGGATGAAGGTTCAGTATCACACTCCACCTGAGAGACAAAAATTTCCCATTGAACTGTTGTAACCAAGGAAGTTTCAGAGACAGGACTCTCTACTATTGAATTTTTTCTGGTTTGAGTACATTATTTACAGAGTGGTCCAGGAAGCAAGAAAGAAAAACAATCCCACAAACCATATATCCTTTTCCATAGGTTTTATCTCTAAGTTGCAAGTTCTGTAACACTTTATATTTACCTTTGTCTCTCTTTTTCAGACATTTTATTGCAATAACAACACAATTTCAGACTCAGTAGAAAAAGACCAAACCTGCTTGATTTTCAAATGAAAGTTGACACAGTGGGACTGGTATTGACTGACACTTCTCTAGAGTGATGTAACATTGTGGTAAGGAAAAAGACTGTGGAAAAGCAAAAATAATGGTATCAGTAGATAGAAGAGAAGCACATGGAAGTCTTACACTTCAAATTGCTTTAGATACCCTTCTAATGTTAACAAAATAGTTTCTCCCTAATATAAGTGAGATTTATAGCTGAGTACATTTTCAGCTGTGCACACTTGTTTGTTTTAAGGGATCTGTTTTCTGCTAATGGATTAATTTTCTGCCAAGGGATTCATTTTCTGCCAAGAGATCTATTTTCTGCCTAATGATTGGGCCTTGAACACTCAGAAACTTATGATATTGTAGGATAGATTTCTAGTGGGTACATAATTCGCTAAAAATCTTGCACACACCTTAAACTAAGACTAAGGTTTGAACACAGTTCCTTGAAACGGTGTGTATTTCATTGGTTGAAGGTTAAAAAGAAAATCACAACTTCTTCTGGTTTTATTTTTCTTCACTATTGAACAGTGAATATTATAGAACAAAGAAATCTTAAAAAAACCTCAACAACAAACAAACAGAAGCAAACAGACTTATGGATTTGTGGACATTACACCTGGATAAATGATAGCAAAAAACATGCCTTCTCAGATTACCATAGCGAAGCTCAGTTGTCCTTTTGGAGATTCCTTAACCCATAGAAAAATGTACAAAAAGCCTTTTATTGTCTCTGAGACAGTGATTGCTGCCTTACAAGGCTTTGATTTATTTATGTCTCTCATATTAAACAAGAGTTTACGAGGCATTAGCAAGGATCTTGCCCTTTTTCTGCCTTTGTGGAATCCTGATGACAATTTACAGTTTAAATTTTTATGCTGCAGAAATTGAAGAGAGAGATTATTCAAGATTACTCCAAACACTGCTTCCAGGTGTTTTTACTTTTTTGCATATATAGTGTTATTGCTTAGGAAATTCCATAGTGTCTTCTTGGTAATTTAATACTATAACTTTTGTAAAGCAGGTTAAGAGACTGAGCTCTGCATTGTGCCTTGCACAGTGAAGCAACCTGAGCTGTAAGGTAAGAGAACCATGGTACTGAATACACAATGTTAACTTCCATAAACATCACCAAAAAGGGCTGGGCACCTCAGGTTATTTGGTAAAGAGAATAGCAAACCCTTCCTTTCTGGATCACTGTCTGCATCCTGCTGTGTTTAGTGGTGTCCATAGGTCATTAAGTGAAATTAATTTAATATTGCAAATAGGCCTGCAAAGGGACAGGTGTTCACATCACTGAGCCATCAGTATGGTCATTGCATTTTGCAGCAGGGCCAATGCCTCCCTCTGATCAAGGTCTGAGCTGCAATAAAGAAAGATTATTGATGAGCTGATGCAGCTGTGGAAGTGTGAGTTTTAGTGACTCAATCTTCTACAACTTAGGTGAGAATAATTGCCGTGCTTTGGATACGGCTTCAATCTCCAAGGCTAACAATCTGTACTCCAAAAACATTAAACTCATTGCAGATTAGAGTGAGATGGGAAACCTGCATTTAAAAGATGTAAAATTTTAACTTGCAATGTTTGAGAATTTGGTGGTGTCAGGTTTGACACCACATCTGACATCAAACAAGTGGACTTGAAGTCAGAGTTTTGATTCCAGAAGCAGTCTTGAGAGTCCTTTTTAATCAATTTAAAGATAAAATAGCACCCTAAATGTTGACTAATTTTTTTTTTTTTTTTCAAACTTAGACAATTTGACTTTCATTGTTTAGGATACCTGCACTGTTCTTGCTGATTGAACCAAAGATAGGACAGGTGGAAAGGTAAGCAAACCCCTTTTAATTACAGAAAACAGCAGTAATACAAAATCACAGATATTGGATTGTTTCATTAATGCACATGGGAGGTACAAACAACATTCCGTCTCTGGAGGCCTGGAGCTGGCTAGGCATCTGTTCCTCCTACGTTCAATTGCCTAACCTTCCTCCCTGGGGCTTGAAACACCATTTACATCTTGTGGTTACTTCTGAAATAATTCTGTAGCCTGAATTTATATGTGTGGTTCTCCTGCAGAAAAAGCAAAGCCATAGATGCAGTTTTCCCGCATCAAAGCGGTAGGCGCAGTTTTACAGCATCATTCCCACACAACCAGCCAAGCTCTTTCAGGACATCCTATAAAGAGGTTTCCACTGTGAGAAGGCTCCAGAGAAAACTGGAAATTTGGTTGAGAATAGGGTGTTTAAAAGAACTCCCACAAGGATGCTTATGGTCTTGTGTATCTGAGGTACCAAAAAAGTCCCTTTTGGCAAAATAACTCTGGATTTGAAATGTGAATTGTAAATGACACAAACCACGAAAAGAACATGAAAAAGACAGCTGTGTTTCAAACCTATTCCACAATAGTGAAAGGATCTCACTGGATATAATCCACATTGCACAAAAGACTAAGAGCCAATTGGAATGCCATGGGTGTGTTTCTGTACCAGCACAACCCTAAAGGAAGAAACTGAAATGGTTAAAAAAAATTAAAATAGTAGGTTTTGGATATTTGTACCTAATAGTGCAAGAAGATGCTCCTGGATTTAACAGCCATTTTCCAAAACCATCAAAACTTAACAGTAGTACTTCTTAGTTTTCTTCAATATCAATATCAATGACATGTCCTTGGGTTAAGTGTGTAAATACATATAAGTGTTTATGTACATATAAATTTTTTATTGAACAGATCCATTATTTCTTAATGGAAAAAACAAAGCAAAACAATTTTCTTCTGCAGAAAACTACTTGTTACATGTAAAAGGTTTGATTCTGACAAAATTTTCTCTAGCCCTTCTCATACATTCTGTCTTTTGCTTTTGTTCTTATTTTTCTCTTCTTTCAAAAGAGTAAGAAGCTCATCACTGAAACTCTGATGGCCTATTAACTCCTAAGAATTTTATTTGTAGCAGTTCGGGGAAGATCTGTAATCCCTCTGAAACCTAATACCGTTCAGTCTAATGTAGATATCTGAAATAGGTCAAACATGTCTACTTTTTATTAGTAGTAATAAAGAAAGTTTGGGATGAAGAGCTCAGCTGTATACAATGGCAATGTAGATACTTATAGTTTAATAATTTAGATCCTATGCACTGTAGTAGGTCTCGTGTGTCCTGTTCATGTAGACACCAGCTCAAGTGCAATCAAATATATTCTGACAGTATTTCCTCCACTTCTACTTTATGTTCTTCAACAACAGCAAGAAGTCCTTATTTCATAGGAAGAGAAGGACTCATAAAAACAGTGTCCACACAATTGATGTGCTTTCTGTTGATCTTTTCGCTATACTGCAATGGAGGATAGAGCAGTAATCAGCTGTTCAGCAAGCGGGATGTAGTTTCTTGTAAAGATGTAATACAAAGACAGTAAGTCATTGCAAGCCTTGGTGATATTTCCATCTCCTTTTAGACCCAAAAATCAAATGATCTGCTTAACTACAAGAAATTATTGTAATATATTTTCTTGAATGTGAGTGCCTCCTGTGCAATAGCTCCATGTTTCAGAGTTCAACTAAAAAAACCTGTATTTTTTTTTTCTCAAAATAAGTCCAGCAGCCTTTGCTCCTTATATCACTGAATTATAATAAAAGGATTTTAGCAGAGAGCTTCCATTTAGTCACATTGTATTGGTACCTGACACTGAAAAAAAACAGTGATTACCTCTTGATTACCCTGTCTCTTTCAAAACCCTGGAAGTTCAGATTTAGAGCTCAAAAGTGTAATTAGAATGTAAGTTGAATGAGATTCATGAGCATTGCTTTGGGAGAGGTTGGCAATAGATCTGAGTCTCTGTCTCAGTTTGATGATCACCTCTAATCATTTCCTTACCTTTTCACACTCTTTCTCCAGGCACCATAGATTGCAACTCTACTCAAGCCGCACTCATTTTTCAGTGACTGGAGGCACAGAGTCTGTAGTACCTCGCAAAAGGAGAGAGTCAGCTTTGTGGAGACAAGAGATTGCTCTGGGTTAAATGCAGAGGTACTGTGTCTGAGTTAGGCAATTTCTCTACTTCAGACTCCTGAAGAAGGTCCCAGAGAAATATCACTATTTATCTGACCTCTTATGTTCTTACTCAAGTGTTCCTCATCCCTACTGAATGTCATGGAAAGGACAAGCCTATGTAAAGAATAGAAATCTTTACAGAAAAAGCTGAGATCTGCAATAATTGGGAAAATAAATAAAAATTCATGAGGCACATGTGATTAATATTTCTTAAAAAAATATTGAAAAAATAGAACCAAATTACTCAGCACAAGACCAAAGACCTGCTAGGCATTGCTTGTTCTATTCTCTATGGAGACAAAAGAGTGAGGCCCCTGTTGGATAGCGAAACTAGGCAGCCCTTTGGCCTAAACTGGAAAAGCCGTCTGTTTGGTTTTTTGCTCTCAAATGATGATATGCTTGGTACTCAGGCCTTTTCTTGGGAAATATATTGCAAGTCAGTATTTCAGAAGTGATCAACAAAGTTTTCTATCCCGTCAAGTAATTTCCTGGTGGGTGTGAATGTGTTATCAATACAAAGTCTTGCTTTGAAATAAAAATGATAGCTTTCATTTCTATGCAGCATTCTCCTTCTGGTGACAGAAAGTATTTGCCCCAATAAATAAAGAACAGGTTAGAATTAGAAACTCAAGAGAAAAGGCATCTCTAGATAGCATGTATTTGATACATCAAAGACTCCACTTACATAGCAAATATTCAAAACCCAAGATTACATCTCAAGAATTTGGACTGATGTTTTTGTTGTTTGTAGTGAAATTCTAATAAGAGACTCATATAAAGTGGGCACCGACGTAGATGAAAGCAATAAATCCTGTGTACTCGAGGTACATGTGCTGTTTGTTCAGTCCTGCTAAATGTCAAGGTTAAAAGTTGCAGGGATAGGTTGCTTCTCTTGGATGATTTACCACTATCTATTGTGCATGTAAATATCTATCAGGGAGCACTATCAACCCAGACTACCTTTTGCTTTGTTTATGGAATTTAATAAAATAGATTCCAAGACTGCTGTGAGATCCTTCTTGTACACTGAGAAGCTGATGCAAAGTACCACCAAAAAAAAAAAGAACTAGCAATAGTTTTTTCTCTGTCCAGGATCTCTGTGTTTGGAAAACTTTGGTTAAGCATAAGTGATGCTATTTTACACTGGACATTTGGTTTTTGAGACAGTGAAAATCTGTTTAGTCTTCATTTGGGGGAAAGTTCTTCAGTGCAGTCAGACTGCTGTTTCCAGTTGTACTACAGGCATGGCTTTTTTTCTATATTCATGTAGCATTCAAAGTATTTTCAAAGCCATAAGGTGTGTGCCACTGTAGTCTGAGGCATGGAATGACAAGATTTCTGACACCTACATTTGTCTGCCCTACTAAGTTAATGGGATTTTGGGAATTAAGCCTCCACATTTCATATAGAGATGTTCATAGTATTTCCAGCATGATTCAATCTTTGCATGTAAAAGGTCAGTTCAGACACTTTGCGCAACTATTGCACAGCCTCAATTTCTGCTGATTATAAATCAGTTTGGAGAAAAAAAAATACTGATCTCAGAATCAACATTATTGTCCAGAATTATGTGTCATAATAAAGAGCTAGCTATTTACTGGCAGCTAATTTCACCTCTACAGATAAACACACAGAATATAATATGAACAGCTTCATAGGTATAACCTTTAGAGGGCAAGGCTATCTTAAAGTTTTTCAAGTTCAAACACTGTCAGCATTAAACACAAATAAACTAATATCTGTATTATACAGTAAAGCAGACTTATGCCTAAAATGGCAATTTAATTTTCAACCTGAATCACTTACATACCGTTGCTGTAATGAATTATGGAAACTGTGGGGTTTACAGTATCCAAAAAAAAAGGTTAGATAAAGGTGTATGCAAAAATACTTTTGCTGTGCTCTTTCTTATGTGTCTAGGTTTATAGATACATAGGCTGACGGCTACATGTTTGAACAAACACCAAAGGCTGAGTGAAAAGGTCTGCAGGCAAGTGACTTCTACTTCATTAACAGTTCTTAAAAGAGATGTTGATTGATTTCAGTTGAACTGGCTATCTGCTCACTGTTTTAAGTCCTTCCTTAAAAGTATGTTTTTAGGCTTGTAAGATTGCAGAGTTTGATACCATTTGATGAGAAAATGAACATGAGCCAGCAGTGTGTGCTTGCAGCCCTGAAAGCCAACTGCATCCTGGGCTGCATCAAAAGGAGCGTGACCAGCAGGTCGAGGGAGGTGATCCTGCCCTTCCGTTCTGCTCTTGTGAGACCTCACTTGGAGTATTGTGTGCAGTTCTGGTGTCCTCAACATCAAGGACATGGAACTGTTGGAACAAGTCCAGAGGAGGGCCATGAGGATGATCAGGGACTGGAGCACGTCCCATATGAAGATAGGCTGAGAAAGTTGGGTCTGTTCAGCCTGGAGAAGAGAAGGCTGCATGGAGACCTCATAGC
>JANRGW010045179.1:0-13073 GCA_024733675.1 Psilopsiagon aymara | reverse complement strand
GGCTTGGAGCACTGCTCTATGGAAGGTGTCCCTGCCCGTGGCAGGGGCTGGAGCTGGAGGAGCTTTGAGGTCCCTTCAACACACACCAGGCTGAGATTCTGGGATTTTCCCTGATCTCCTACTGAAGGATCCCATTGTTAGGTGGAGGCTGAACAGGCTCAGGTACACTGGATTTGTACCGAACTAATAAAGTATCTTTGCTGCCAGCTAAAGCTGAATTCTTGGCACAAAAAGGACTGAGACCCGCGCATGAACCGTTGAAGGCTCATGAAAGTTTCAAGGACAGACTTGCCAAAAAGGGCCGATAAATACAGATGAACAGCACAATGTGTTATTTTCTCTACTGCTCTAAACAGCAAAATAAGAACAAAAAACCCCCACACTTTGGTATTCTTTATTATGGAAACTTCCCAATGTTGCAGCATCTGGAGGACAGGACAAGCTGTAGCCCTGAGGCAGCCTTGACTTTCTGCAAACCCTTGCAAAGATGCTGAGAACAACATACAGGCATAGAGAGTTCCAGTGTTATCAAGGACAGGGAATTCTGTGCTGATTATCAAAAGGAAAGGGATTTTTTGAAGCATCCTCCACAACATGGTGTTATAGAAAATCTGCCTCCAAATCCAGTCTAAAGTGACTAAGGCAGTTTCCATCATTGCAGCACCCATTAAATCCAGTGATGCTGAACATACCTTGGGCCAGACACAGCCCAACCATGGCAGGGGACAACAGAGAGAGTGGGGACAGAGGGAGAACACAGCATGAAGGAGGGAGGAAGGCATCTGGTACCAGTGAAGCTCCACACAGTGACCCCCTTCCCTGCAGTACTGAAGGTCACTAAGCACGGGTTCAGCTCCTGTAACGTGATTGCATCTGAAGACTAGCTCTAAATCCGGTAATGATTCAACATTAAACACAGCACTCATGATGAAATCCAGGCTGGCTGACATGACTTGGACTGGGCCATCCAGTGCAAGGCCGGAGCTGTGTTACTCATGAAATGAGCTAGCTAAGGGTCCACAGTTCCTCACAGCAGCACAGCTACAGAAGGGTGCTCCAAACCTTAGGGGTCACTTCTGCACCTTGTTTTCACCGGACTTTTGTCTCCTGTAGAAGCTTGCTCGAGAAGAACGTGCAGAGAGGCCGAGGAGACTGCAGCGCACCTGCCCCGCATCTGCTGCAGGGACAAACCTCACTGCTGCTCAGAGCATACGGCTGGTCTCGGTGGTTTAACATTGTCAAGGTCAAGGGAAGACTGAGGGAGAGGAGGGGAACCACTTCAGCCTTTCACAATTCCAGGCGATCAGGACCTGTGACTGAAGAAACTCCCTGGAATTCGCACTCTGTGAGTCAGGATAATCTCCTGGGAAGGCTGAGAGGCGCCTCCCAGAGGGCAGCTCCTTCTGGTGGCTTTCTGGATTGAGCTGTAGAGCTGCAGCCCCGGATTGAAGCAAAGCAAAACCCAGAGGACGGACGCGTACGCGTGTATAACGAGGAGCAGGAATCGGTGCCTGTGCCTGATGTTGCACAGGTTCGTTTGTAGGAATGCAGAAGCTACTGATGATAAAAGGGCTGGAAGCATTAAAGCTCAACAGATTGTGAAAGTAATAAACAGTCGCTGCATGCATTACTAAAGTTATCACTGCTAAATATGCGTGTGAGTACTCTCAACTCCGTGTTGGTGTGTAAATGTAGTTTTTGCCACATCTAAAGTCATGTTCATACACTCTCTGTTTCCCAAAATTGTGACAAACTTAATGGAAACTCAGTAAAACTTAAAAGTCCTCATGGCAATATCCTGCTTTAGAGAAATGCAACCAGAGATTTTAAACCATCCTTTCTTTTGCCATGCACTGTGCTATGAGTGCTCTGGAGTACAAATGGTCATACAAAAGGCTTTGGTGAATGAACTCAAATCCCCCATCCACCCCCCAGTGACGGATGCTTTTCGAATGGTAACGACCCCTGCGAACCCATTAAGAGGCCATTAACAGCTCCTCTGCTGTGCCGGGCTGCCGGCTGTGCTCGTGCAGAGGCACTTGGCACCGCAGGGGACATTCTGCAAGTGGCTGAGCCCCCGGGGCAGCCATCAAGGACCGGGCCCCGCCGAGCGGCACCGGCACTCAGGTGCATGTGGGAGCCCAAAGGGTGGGCTGCTGGCGGGACCAGGGCAAGAACCCAACCGCAGCCCAGGAGGCCACGGTATGGGGCGCCGGAGCCCTGCGGAGCGCCCTCCTCATGCCATGGTGCTGATGGCATAGGTGGCTCTGACACCTCCCTTGAGGAACGAGCAGCTCTGCTGTGTGTGCCAGCGGGGTAAGTTTAGAACAGTGTCACCATTTCCTGGCATGGGGACAGACGCTGTGCACTACGTGTGCCATGTTTGCCCTGCCAGGTACAGCAGGGAGGCTTCTGCCTTCTGTGCTTGGGAGCTCACTGGCTCGGAGGCCAAATATAAAATCAGAACATAAACCAAGAACAGCAATCTCAGAGTTTCGTTTTCCCCTCAGGCCAGGGGCTGGGAAGTGGTGCAGACCCTGCAAAGCTGAGGCTCTGAAGCCGTGTCACCAGCTCACACAGCCACAGCCACGCGTGCATTTCCCTGTTTCTGCTCAGGGGCTGCCAGGACTCCCCGGAACCCACGTGCCACTGAAAGGTTCAGACGTGGATGACCCCAGGCAGGCTCGGGTTCTCGGTGCTGCCTGAGAAAGAGCTGCAGTGGAACAGGCTCTGATGGGCTGCTGCTCATCTTTGGAGTACGTAAAGCCTGGGAGCACTATAGAAAGGGTTTGTTTATTACCACAATGCAATTCTGTACTGGGCAGAGACCATAGCATTAGATAGAGGAAAGAAGCTCTTCCCTGTGAGGGTGCTGAGGCCCTGGCACAGGGTGCCCAGAGAAGCTGTGGCTGCCCCATCCCTGGCAGTGTTCAAGGCCAGGTTGGACACAAGGCTTGGAGCACCCTGCTCCATGGAAGGTGTCCCTGCCCATGGCAGGGGTTGGAACTGGATGATCCATAAGATCCCCTCAGCCCATACCAGTGTGATTCCATGGTATTTGCTCTGCCCGCAGGAAATGTATTTCTAGGGCAGTTTGCTTTTTTGAATCTGGCAAAATCATCAGCTGTGAGCATTACACAGAGGGGCGACCCAGGAGGCAGAGGGAAAGGAGATGGGACAGCAAACAAACAAGAGGCAAAGCACTGACTCACATTACTGACAGAGAAGTGGCTTCACTCTCACTGGCTGTGCAGCTTCAGTGCAGACAACAGAATTCTGACTGATGTTGCAAAAAGCAGATGAATTTTACAGCTACAGCTGGAGGGACGGCTCTGGTTCTCTCTTCCCAGTCAGGACACTGACTGGTGGCTCAAGGTGCAGCTCTGAGAGCCCTCTTCCCAACTGTAAATGGGTAACTTTGAATTCCAGCTCACTTGCACTGACTGCCCTGGGCAGCTCGTGGTCAATATCCTCCCCCTCATCCACTGAGTCCTGTAACAATCCCTGGCCACCCCTTATGCTTTCCTTGGGTTTTGTCTTCTCCCTTAGAATCTTGGCTTTGCTTTTGAGAGACTGAGTGCTGCAGATGCTCCTGCGTATTCACGCAGTGCACGTGGGTACAGGCACACCACAGACACGCTTCCGGCAGCAGCAAAAATACAGGGTTTAATTCTCAACCCTTTGAAAACATTTGTGAGGTGAAGGACATGTCGAAACAACAACGTCCGTCAGCACAGACCTCGGGGCCGCTGTCCTGCCTCGGGAGAGCAGCTACTCACTGCCTCAGCGTCTTGTTTTACTTTCTTCATTTCCACTTAGGAAGCTCCTTTTAACTCCCACCCCCCTTGCTTTCACTTCTGGTGCCTGCTGTTTGATGTGCTGCTCCAGCCTCTTTTCCAGGTGGGATTTAAGTAAACACAGTAAGGTTATTTCAGTTGCTCTATATTCATTGTCCCTTCTGTTCCCAGTTTCAAGCATTATAGCTCATTTCTGCCAAAAAGAAATACAGACACAGGGAGCAAAATGAGGACATGCTGTGGCCTTGCCTTTGCTAATGTGCACCCTATGGGCTTGTGCCATGTGGGGGTCTGGCATTGTCCCACACTGGCTCGCACACTTGCAGGGATCTATGGAATTAGTTCATCATTGATGTCACATCACACCCACACCTCGCTCAGTCTGGAAGCTCGATGGTGTTCTGGGGAGAGCTGAGGGTTTGGTAGTGCCACAGTCTGGATTTGGTGGCTCCTCAGCGCCGCCGCTTCAGGAGCAGGAAGCTTTGAGTGAAGGAGGCAGTGCAGTGACAAAGGACAAAAGGAGAGGAGGGCCGTGATTGGAGCGGGGGAGGCTGAGCGGGTTCAGCACAGGCAGTGGGTGAGATGGAAGCTGTTAACAAAACAGGAATGGGAAGGGACTGAGCTGCCCCACAGCAGGAGGCTGAGCCATCTGCAGCACACATGCAAACGGCTGTTTGACTGTCTTGCTGTATATTTAAGATCTCGTTGGGCAGCAGCAGTACAAAGGGAGTCCTGCAGAGCAGAGGGACATCCACACAGGAGAGCCAGTGCAACAGCAGGGCTAAGTACCAACGGCTGCTAAATAATGGACTTACTGAGCTTGCACTTGACCTGTCTGGCCATAGCCCTGGTACCTGCAACCACCTCTCTTCTGTATTACAAGGCGGTGCGATATAGTGTCTTCTTCCTTAGAGCTGATTAAATTTTTCCTTGACTTACAGACATCTGTTATTAACTGTATTCTGAGATTACAGCTCGAACACGCTTCTACAGTTACAGCCTCGTACGAAGATAGTGCAAAGTGGAGCAAACCAACACAACCTGCATTCACAAAACAGAACATTTCCAGCTTTCCCCATATACACTCAAACTAAAGAGAAAAAAGCTCTGAAACTCATTTTGAACACATTCTACAACCAGCCCTAGCCCCATTTTACAGGCTCTAAAACCTGGGGCCATGTTCATACATAAACTCTCAGAAAGAGGAGCAATTTCAAGCGTTTTCAGGTATTTTCCAGCCCTGCTGACAGACTCAAACAACTGAGCCAAGTATCAATTCATGCTCTGGGATGAGCCCCTCGAGATGAGGCCATCAATAACCTGAGATCAGTTCAGTCCATTTTGCACAAAGGAGCAGAGGAGCTCAGTTTCTGGCCAGACCCTGGCTCACACTCCCCGTGTTCAGATCATACAGAGTTACAATAACATCATTGGTTTATTAGTAAAATTAGTTATTACTAATACATTAGGAACTGCTTTAGGAGCACGCTTCGAGGCTGGATGTTGCACTGTACGTGAAGGAGACAATGCACGTAGCTCAGGGACAAGTCTTGAAGCACTAGTGAGTCTCTTTTAAATGGTTTGGGGGTCTGTTTAATAAGCCTGGAATTAAGTTGCCTTTTTATTTCTCCTTTAACCACAATGTTTCTTGATTGGGGTGCAAGATTTCTTTACTTGATAGAATAGCAAAAATGAAATACTTTCTTAATGACAAAATAAGTGGGAGTCATCAATTGCGTTATATAGCAACAGTTTCAGCACTTACCTTGTAGCTTCACCCTTTACTTCCAGCATCCATTCTTCCACTATCTGAGGTGCAGGGTCCTGTTTCTCAGCTCTCTTGTTCATGGTGCGGTAACTGATGTTATCAGGCTCATATGGTGCATTTTTGGGTATCTACAGCAAAATAGAATGGTAACACATTATCTGGAGATGGCAGCAATTAAAACCTGGTTGCACATTGAATTCAAAGCATGGCAAAGGCTGCAGCTCTCTGCAGTGATGGCTGATGGACAGTGACCACTGGAAGCACTGTGGCTGGCCCTGGGCTACTGGGCTCTGGGAACACATGTGTGGGAAGACACTTCCCACGTGTTTTCTCACTTGTCACACAGCAGGAACAGCCTTTGGTTTCTGTAAGAGGGTTTTATAGAGAGCCCAGAAAAACAAACCCCAAAGCTGTGAGAAGGCTGGGCTGGAGCACCTTGGGTTTTAGTGCAGTAACACCGGGGCTGTGGAGTGCAGTGACGATGCTCATGAGCTCTGCTAAGGCTACATTGGCTGAAGCTGTCCCTGCCCATCGCAGAGCGTTGGAACTGGAGAAGCTTTAAGGTCTTTACCAAACCATTCTCTATGATTCACAGATGAAATGCAGTATTTATTTTGCATTTACCTACAAGAGTCTTGCTTCCCTCAGATCCAGGAATAAAAACCAGATAAACCCAATCCTTTGAACTGGTTTAAATGCAGATGAATGGTGATGCTTTACACCAGCTCCTGCCATAAAGTGAGAGACTTTAAGATGCCTCTTAATGCCTTAAGAACAACCCACACAGCCCAGAGCAGCACCCACCCTCCGGGGGGGGGGGGGGGGGGGGGCAGGAACATACCAGAATGTATAGGTATGTGTTCAACACAGAATACTGCATTAGCAGTAACTGTGAATGCAGCACAGTCTATCATCCAGCTTCTGCCCTGTCACTTTCTCCTGGGTAGATATGTGTTTTCCTTGAGAGCTTGATCTCATATTACTGAAGAACAGGAAACCACCATTCCAACATGAACAATATGAAAACTGGAGTATTTATGGTTAAGCAAAGGGACGTGCTCTGTAATGCTCAAGGAATATGAAAACTGCTCCGAACGAGATGATTGGAGAACAGAGAAATACACTACATATGAGGGCAGAAAGTAAAGGCGGTGACTATGCAGCTGTGGGAGCGCGCTGCAAAGCTGCTGGTTGAGTGCGCCAGCACAGGCAGCAGGAGCCGCAGGCGTGCAGGGCTGGTGTGGGGTCCCATGGAGCCATCCTGTGCTCAGCCTGCGTGCAGACAGGCATCTGCCATCAACAACCCCTCAGTCCACACAGCATCCCATCCATACACAGGGGCTGTCATCACTGTGTATGTGCATTGCATCACTGTATGTACATAATATGCTCTTTTGGTTTGGTTTGGTTTTAAAGAAGAAAAAACATTTACAGGAGAGATTCAGGTACTCTCAGTGGGTGAGCACATCCTTCTCCACATTTCAGAGTCACAGAATAGTTTGGGTTGGAAGAGGCCTGCAAAGCTCATCAAGTCCAACCCCCTGCAATGAGCTGGGACATCTTCCACTAGGTCAGGTTGTTGAGAACCACATCTACCCTTGAATGCCTCCAGGGAAGGCGCATCCACCAACTCTATGGGCAACCTGTGCCAGTGTTTTACCACCCTCATGGTACAGAATTTCTTCCTCACATCCAGCCTGAATCTCCCTCTTTTAGTTTAAAACCATCACCCCTCTTCCTATGGCAGCAGGCCCTGCTAAAAAGTCTCTCTCCATCTTTCTTACAGACCCCTTTTAAGTACTGAAAGGCTGCAATAAGGTCTCCCTGGAGCCTTTTCTTCTCCAGGCTGAGCAAGCCCAACCCCAATTTATGTGAGAACATGGAAGCAAAACATGTGAATGCGTCAGGTAAAAGCACACTTGTTCCTTCTCTTCTCATCCAAAATTCAGCTCTATTCTGTGCTAACTGGATTTCTGTGGTCCTAAAAGTTACCAGCTGGGTTGGCAAAACAAAGGCCTTCCTGCACAGGAAAGCAGAGTGCAAAGCCTCAGCGGGAGAAGAGAACACCCCGGGAGCTGTTATCCATTGGGAAGGTTCTCAGGGCTTCAGCAGGAGCTCATGGAGCCAGTTTTCAGTGAAAGCCAGTCCAGTCTGACCCTGTATTCAGATGTGACCCCAGCTGATCACAGCAGAAAGAGGCATTTCTCTCACAACCTGCTCCCGCAGCCCGCACATGTAAAACCCACCCTGCAAACAATTCCTGCACCACAAAGAACTTTTGCTTTGACTTTACTTCCGTGGCAAGACTGGCCAAGACATTATCATAGATGGAAGCATTACATTTCTGTACCTCTCTAACTTCCAGGGCAATAAAGGGCAGCAGTGAACAATCACAGGCTAGAAAAATCAGGTTCAAATGTGTGGTAACGTAAGCTTGGGTACCAAATCCATTGAGGATCACAGAATCCCAGCCTGTTTGTGCTGGAAAGTACTTAAAGCTCCTCCAGCTCCAACCCCTGCCATGGCAGGGACCCCTTCCATAGAGCAGTGCTCCAAGCCCCTGTGTCCAACCTGGATTGAGCACTGCAGGGATGGGGCAGTCACAGCTTCTCTGGGCACCCTGTGTCAGCGCCTCAGCACCCTCACAGGGAAGAATCAATGAACTGTGACACTAAACCTGCAGAAATCTCTTGTTACCACTGAGGGATGGAATTCGTTTTCATTTGAAACCTCCTGACACCTCACAAAGGCCTGGGTCCCTTCCTACACTGCCAGGGTTAGAAGGAGCATGCCCAGCAGCCAGGAAACTGAGACACAACAATTCCTCACAGCAAGAGAAACACTCCCAGAGCATCCCAAGCTCCCTCAGCGAGCATCTCTAACTGCCTTACTCAGTGTCTTTGCTACAGTTCGTTTTCACACCACAGCATTGGAAAAGTCGTGTGTATCCATTTTTAGCACCTCATCTCTTGCAGTGCTTTATGAGGAATGAATGTAATGGCAAAGCCAACGGGACAGGAGGTTTTGGATTTCAGGTTTAATACTTTGTTACTTTGGAGAAAACTTCTCAGGCCTTTCACACAGGCTCAGGAAGAACCAGAAGCAAGGTCCCCTCCTCCCATATGCCCTTCCGTATCCATATGTTTACAAATCCCTGGAGGAGCCAGCAAATCCAGCCGACTTCCAATTCAGTTTGGCAGCGGCTGCAGCTCACAGTGGAGGCGTTCAGTGATTTCAGACTCCCATTTCCACACACGCACTTCTGTTCCAACGCCTCCAAGAGCCGCTTACTGGAGCCACCACAGATTTCCAAGAGCACCATGAAGGATCTGGCAACTCCCACACTGCACATGGGGCTCCTGCAGGAGCCACAGTCCATGCGGGTACCCGAGATAGGTTGGCGAAGCCATCACTGAGGGGATGCAGCTTCGAGTCCCGGATTTCTCTTTGTAAGTTTTAAATTTAAATGTATGGACTGTATGGAAAATAACTCAAAGGCTGTCATTGGTGGATTGGGGGTTTCCATGTCTCACCTTGCTGGTCTCTATTACATACCGTAGTCACCGTTATAGGTAAGAATCTAAACGCTCCTCTTCTTTCTTTCCTCAGCTTTGCCTGGCCGCACCATTCCCAAAGCATTTCTTTACTGCTGTAAAGGTGAAGTTGTGTCAGACTTTTAAGGCCGTGACTTTAAGAGGTCAATGTTATTACTCTTGACATAATACTTACTAGACACACTGATTCCTAACAAAGAGAAACAAAACACCAGGGGCCTCTTTATGAAGCATTAACTTACCCAAGGACGATGAGAACTGTGAAGACCCACCCTCACTTCCCAGTTCAGTGGAGGGAAATAGCAGGAAAGAGAAGGACACAGATCTGAATTAGAGCTACTCAGAACAATGGAACAACTGGTAACAAGCACTCAGCTCATCTCTGGACCATAGATTAAACTTGGTAAGCTTCGATAACGAGTAGAGCTGAGCGAACATAAAGAAGTAGACAGCTGTACCACAAGAAGTTCTACTGGATCACATAATCTGACCCGTCATATCTTCAGGGTGCATCAGTTAAGGTCTCATTAATAACTACTCATTGTATCTATTTATTAATATCTACTCTCATTCTGAATGTCTGCAGTGATTCTCCTGCATTTCAGTACCAAGTTTCAGGCTACTCCTCCGTGTACTGCCACTCTCTGGCACATAAACAGGTCAATCCCCTTCATTTCCATTGCTACGGACACTATTTTTAAGTCTTCCCAGTATTTCCCCTTTGACTTCCATATTCTGCCTGGAACTGGCCATAAAGCTAAGGAATGCTTACATTGGGGGCCAACTAGAAGCTGAACAAACACCTCCTTTGTGCCTGCATCTCACCTGGGAGTGGATGAGGGTCAGAATAAAAGAGCCACGCTTCCGAGGAAGGGCAGGTTGTGGGAGATAAAGCTCAGCCCTGTTCCCAGTGGTCACCCTATGCTGTGCACACACTGGGTAAGGAACTGGCAGGAGAAGCCAGCTCATTTTCACTAGCCCTGCCCCAAATGACTGCTCACTGCCCTTTCAGCAGCATCTAAGTACATGTTTCTTAGGACCAACAGCATTCCCTGCCTGGCTGGAAAGGAAGAGGAGACAAGAATTCCCTGGTTCTGCTCCTCTCCTGGTGCCAGAAGGCCCAGGAAGCACCAAAGCTCACCAGGTGTAACCCAAATCACTGTAACACAGAGGTCCAGCTCCTGTGTCCCCAGGCTAAGGGCATCAGCCTTCCACAACACAACTTCCAGAGTGCCACCGAGGGGCACGAGCTCTGTAACAGGAATTCCAGAGCTCCAGTAGAAAAGAAAAAAGGTGCTAAGATGCTACAAATCAGGACTATCACTGCCTCATTTCTTGGGTCTCCTCGGGAGTAAGTGGACTCATGTCTGAAGAGCAGTCCAAGCGTAGGCACAAAGTGGGAAAGCACACAGAGATGAACAAGCGCTTGTAGCAAAATCTGTTCAATCCACACACTTTTTATACCCTGGGTGTCTCCCATCTTTATGTCATAGGCAGAGTTTGCCCTCTAGCTGCAGCCTTCTGTCAGCAAAGCTGAAGTTAAATTTAAGCTTCTGTGGAATGTAATGTGTGCATTAACTGAAATGGATTTATTTTCTCTCAGACGGAACAGGAATTTATGGAGTTCTATGGCCGAGCAGGTAAGAAGCCGGGTCAGTCACCTTTGCTGCTGCCATGGAGCACTGCACTCTGCAAGGAAAGGCACTCGGTATTTCCACTTACAGTGAAAGATACTTGGAATTCCTTCTCTCCTTAGGGACATTTGAGGAGGGGATTATTAAGCAGCAAAGTTACAACTTTTTAGACAGTGATACTTGCTTTTTCCTTTGGCCAAATGAAGCTTGTTCCTTCTTCAGCTCCTTCTCTGCTGCTGACCTGCACTTCTCCGCTCGCTTCACCTGCAGTGTACTGTCAGAGGGCAGAGGCTCAGTAAATGCATCTCTCTGGGTGGTTCGTGCTCCTTTGAAAGCAAATGCTTTGGTGTTGTTCATTGAATACCACACAGAATTCAGGCAGTTAGTGATGGGATATACGCAGCCACAATGCTGCGTTTATCTACTGGTGATCCTGCTTATGAGCTGACTGTTCTATTTCTATATAACCATTCAAGTGTTAAAGTAAAAGCCAAATTTGATTTACCAAATGAATCACTTCGTAACCCCACTGCAAGCCTGAGGCTGCGTTGTGAGGGCCAATATTAGGCACAAACCACAAACTGTGCAAGGTTTTCCATACTGTTGATACTTCAAACCCCCAAACCCCTAAACCGGGAGCACTTGAGGGGTGGGGCACCCCCTGGGACAGACTGTGCCCCCCATCCGTGTCACAGGCCCAGCAGTGAGCACAGAGCACGCAGGTAGGAGGGAGAAGCTCCCAGATGAGCCGATCTGATGTCTGGAGATCAACCCTGCCTCTGCCCAGCTAATTCAGCACCGGGCTTCTGCTACTGACTGACAGTGCTTTGTGTTCCTGGCTGACATCAGAGAAGGGGACAGAAAGCAAGAAAGCCAACTCACAGAAAATGTCAAAACCCCTTTTCTGTTCCTGTCTGAAATGAGAAACCTCCTCAAGTGATTGATACTTCAGGAAAATCAGTCAGCTCCAGCATATGAAAAACTAGTGCTGAGAAATGGTTTGTAGGCACCGGTAAAGACGTTCCTGAGTACTGGGGGAAACAAATCCTCGCTATCACGGGAAGTACTGCTAAAATAAAGTTACGAGCATTTCCAGGGCGTCAATTCTCTCCTTTACACAGAAGTTACTTCCCAGACAGTGTTTGCATTAGGGCGAAATGTGACAGCATTTGTTAAACGCTTTGCCTGCAAACGTAAAGGAACTGAATGCTTTACCTTGTATGTACACATAGTTATCTATCACACTGCATATCCCAGACACGAAGAATCGAAGTACCTGCGGGATCCCCCAGCCCTTTGTAATTCTCTATTATAAAATTCTCCCCTGCAGTGGAATGAATCTGGACACTCAAGGGGTCAATTACCAAATCAAAACAGAAGTAAATGAGAAAATATAGAAGTTTGATAGTGGGGTTTAATATTTAAACTAATAGAAAATACGAAAGTTGAGTCTGTGTTCTCCAATGGTTCTGCCAGAAATCACACGTATCCATCACACACACATCTGACAGCACATGGAATGATGCACTTCAACTGCTTTGTACTTCCCAGTGAAAGCACAGGGCCTGCAGCACTCGCAAGACCCTCGTGGTGCCCCTCAGCACCGGGGGTCAGTCACCTGCAGCGCCCGCTGAGCGCAGGCAGAGCTGCCCCGTCGGCCGGAGCCTGCTCGGTGCTGCGCTCTCGGCGGGGCTGCCCCGTCACATCCCTCAGCACGCAGCTCTTCCTTCTCCTTCCCTGTGATTTCTGACCACAGCTTCTGGAACCGTCCCTTTTCCTCCTGGCTCGGCCACTCCCGCAACGAAGCCAGGCTGCACTGCAACAGCTCACCCAGGCCCAGCTCCGCGACCGGCGGCGGGAGAGGACTGTAATCCCACGTGTCCGCTCATGGGGGCTAAGCACAGCGCAGTGCTCAGATAGTGCCGGGCGCTCAGTCCAACAGAAGTGGGATTCATTGGTCTTTTTTCCCTTTAACACATATTTTACGCTCAAAGATTTTTCACAGTTTAAAGCCATCTGTGTTCTGGAAGACACCAGCAGCCTGCGGATGGATGTGAGCAGAGCAGGGGCCTCCTTTGCACTGGTAATTCATGTACCTCGTACCTCGGGAAACTCTTCACCCAGCTTCTTACCAATTCCACCCTGCAGAAGCTGATTCAACCTACCATCAGTTTAGTTAAGTGCTCAATACTTGTCTTAAAGTTTCTGGAGAGGGCTTTGGACAAGGGATGGAGGGACAGGACAGAGGAATGGCTTTAACTGCCAGAGGGGAGACTGAGATGAGCTCTTGGGCAGAAGCTCTTCCCTGTGAGGGTGCTGA
>JANRGW010045177.1:0-33689 GCA_024733675.1 Psilopsiagon aymara | reverse complement strand
TCCTCAACATAAAAAGGACATGGAACTGTTGGAACAAGTCCAGAGGAGGGCCATGAGGATGATCATGGGACTGGAGCGCCTCCCTTATGAAGATAGGATGAGAAAGTTGGGGCTGTTGGGGAGGGACTCTTCATTAGGGACTGTAGTGATAGGACGAGGAGTAATAGGTTCAGAATTAAACAGAGGAAGTTTAGATTGGATATGAAGAAGAAGTTCTTTACTGTGTGGGTGGTGAGGCACTGGAATGGGTTGCCCAGGGAAGTTGTGAATTGTCCATTGCTGGTGGAGTTCAAGGCCAGGTTGGATGGAGCCTTGGGTAATATGGTTTAGTGGGAGGTGTCCCTGCTCATGGAAGGGGGGGTTGGAACTGGATGATCTTAGGGTCCTTTCCAACCCTAACTATTCCATGATTCTATGATTCTATAAAGTTGCAACATCAAGTTCTTACTTGACATGAGGAAGAATTTTTTGCTATGGGGATGGCTGAACACTGAACAGGCACCCAGAGAAGCTCCATTCTGTAGTCTCCACCCTTAAAGGTGTCCAAACCCAGCCTGGGCAAGGCCCTGACCAATCTGCTCAAATGGGATCTTCTTGATTCAGGAGATCAGACTGGAGACCTCTGGGAGTTCCGTCCAACCTCCATGGGTCTGTGACTCTTTAAGCATGGCCTTATATCCACTGAAGTCAATGCCTAACTAGCCACAAAGTTCCTCAACCCATGGAGGCCCCTTCTCAGGCTTATTTTCAAACCTTACTTTTTCTGTTCCCGATTTCCATTTTTTATTTCCCTTCCCTACTTCTTGTCCAAGATATGATTCTGCTCTCTCATACATACTGACCAGAGCACAGATACTGTCCAGACAGACACTGCAAATCTCACAGAGGTATCTGCCTTGCAAACTCCTATTTCTGCTGGCTGATGTACAGTAGATCTTTGCATGTCACACAGCTCTGTGACTGTTCTTGCTAAAGTTCTCCATGTCTGGCTGGGACAATGAGGCATCTGTGCATACAATGTGAAGAAGCAGCTCTGTAAGAAGAGGAATGAATGAAGTGTACTAGCTACAGCTTTCTGTCTTGTGACCAAATTATCCTGTGTCTCTTAATATGTGGGTTTAGGTCACACCTCTTCCCATGGCCGAGACTGCTGTGTAGGCTCTCTAATGAATTGCAGCATTTTTGCTAGCAGTGATAAATTTGGAACACCCATTCCACAAAATTTTTAAGATCTTACCATCTTTTACATTTTCACTGTAACTGTTGAATGGGATTGAACAATACAAGGAGTTAAATTCTCAATGATAAGTCATCCTGGGAACCCCTCAAGTTTAGTAGCTCCTATCTGCCCACTCAGCACACTCAGGGGTTTTTCCTTGAAAACTTTATTCCATTCTTCTCAATCCCAGCTTTCAAAAATAGTATCTTTTCTAAAACACATTCTTAGGAGGTAGAAGGACCTTTTGCTATGGGTGCACATATCGTGTTTCAATTGCTATGGGTAAGCAATCACATTTCACTCCTCGGTATAATTTCAGGTTGTGTGTATGAGAAGTTTCATTATAAACTGTAGGCCTCGTCTTGAATCTGCAAAGCTCTGCCAGTATTCACCTGGGATAAAATCTGTTCCAATCCATTTGATCATACTGGGTCTTAATGACAGATGCTGTTCTTCCAGAAATGTATGGATGAGTCATGGCTATTAAGTACAACGATATCTTCCTTGGAAATAGGAAAAGATACTTCTGCTTTCGAAATCGAAAAGTAATAATATCCCATTTGTTGTCCAAGTAAAAAAGTTGTTTCATTTCAAACAAGGAAATTGGGAGCATTTAAACAAGCAGAGTAGAGCACGGAGCCAGGGTTAGGAGGAAAAAAACATTACATTCACATAGATATTTCTAATTTTTCCAGAATTTTTGATCCATATAGATTACCAAAAATAAATAAATCAATCTAGAATGGTTCTAAATGGGTCACTTCAGGATCTTTTGGGGCTTTAGGTGTTTCTAAGAAAGAAACTTAAGAAACATTTAAGAAAGCTTCCATAAGAACTGGTGTCTACAGATCATGTCTAATTACAATGAAAAACCTACTTCAGAAGACTCTTCACAGCTCATTCCCCAAACTACCACTGCAAACCTTTAGTGTTTCTTCATACAGCCCAGTATTTTTTCCTATAGATTCTTGTTTAGTGCTTAATGAAATTTCTAACATTATTTTACAACACTCAAGTTTTATCAGTATTTGTAGCCAAGCTTACTTTGAGTAAACATCTACAGAAAATGTTTCCACACTTGCCAGACATCAAACTATGCTGTAGCTATCTGAGTAAGATTGAAGGGATGAGATGTGCACCAGTTCATTGAAAGTCAGGAGTCTTGTGTAAGCCAGGCACACAGCCTCCTCTGGAACCCAGGGAGAGAGATAACAGAGGGTATTTTGTTCCTAAAAGAGGAGGGAAGAAGTGTCCTCCTGAGGCCTCATCTTTCTCTATCCACAGCAGGAGATGACTAGACTGACACTAACATACCTGAAGTTTGCCGAAAGGAATCCTACAGTTGATGTCAAATTCAGCCTCAATGCAAGTCAGACAGGATTTTGATTTAGCTGTCCTAGCAAACGCCTACTAGAGTATGCTAATAACTCTTGAAGTATTTGCTGTGTTCTGGTGCTCAGGACTATAAGCTAAAAGTAAGTACTTACAATCAATTTCAGACTGATTTACTGACTAACCATCTATGCATAAACACAGTGGGAAAATAAGCTATATGATAACAATTACTGGGTTTCATATAATCACACTCCAAAGCATCTGACAAAGCACAGGCCACATCCTCAAGCCTGCGATTCATTCAGGTAATGCTTTGACTGAACACACCTGCTTTCTATGAACAAAGATAAGCTAGAACCAGTATGACTGGACTCTACAAACTAAACAAGCCTGCTAGAAAAGCATTGAAATGAAAGAAATACCCTTTCCATGGAGGGATGCATACGGGCCATCAGTGTTTTTCAAAGACTAGGAGAAAACTCAGTTTTGGGAAACACGATGAAATGTTTCTACCTCAGGGAACAAATGGCTGCCTTCAATAAACTGAGAGGCTGGTTTGTGTTTTGGGATTATATGGAATTAGCCTCATTGAGACAGGAGATCTCACATTCCTAAGTGGTGGTTCAGTAGTCGCTGTCTGATGCCAACAGCCCTAATATAGCAAGGCTCTGCAGTCCAAGCCCTTACTGATACAGATCGCATGCTAACAAATGTGGTTGTGTATGAGGAAACCTTTAAATTACAGTCTTGCTGATGGAGATGCCACTGTTACAAACCTTCACAGGTCCATCTAATATTTTTGGGGCAGCTGTGCCAACGGGCATTTCTCATTGACTTTTTAATAGCAGGTGGGTAACCAAATTACATTCAATGTCACACCAAACCTCCTAGCCTTTCCCTAAAAAGCAACCCCAGAAATGGTTCTGTCCCTTTGCTTTTCCCTCTGCCTGTGATGTTGAAGCAGCAGCATTGAGTAGGGTGCGTGCTTTCTGCTATCTCAGTTCAGCACAGCTGTGGACATACAAGGAGATCCTCTTTGACAGAAGTGGGAAAATTTGGCTATGGAAATTGGTTTTGGGCCCTGAGGCTGGAGGAAAAGACCTCTGTCCTTCCATTGATCTTTCAGGCTACTGAGAAACCCTCAGCTGTTACTACAAACACACCAAGAGTAGATCTTCTGTTGTGTATTTGCACACCGAGTTTTGTTCCATAACCAACCAGAGCTCTTAGGCACCACAGTAATGAAAACAAACAAAACAAGAACTATAATAGCAATAGGCAGGACAGTCAATCCTTATAATACCCTGACCAGCGCTCATGGAAACGAGAAAGAACAGAACAAACATTGGCTTGTTTGACATTTTACAGCCTGGATTAAATAACTGACAAGGTGATTCTTAAAGCTACTTTGTTGTATTCTATATTTTAATGAGTAAAAAATAAAAGAGAAAAATGGGGAAGGAGAAGGGCATTACCTTTAAGATGGGGAAAAATTATTTCTGTGCTAGTTTTAGAGTCTTTCAGGGGGCAATTAAGCAGGCACAAAAAGGTGGTCATGAAAAGAAATCCCCGATGATAAAACTGTATTATCTATATTAATAAAAATGGCAAATTTCTCCATGATTTTGTTGTCTTTATTTCATCTTTTAAGTGTGAGCAATCTCCTTACAGAGTATAAGTTTTATTTCTGTTTCTTGTAAAGAATTCTATATGTGCAGCATCATCAAATAATCACAAACATGCCTAAAAGTCACCACTGCATCTAAGTCTGCAGTAATCAGTCCCTCAGCACCACAAGCACCCACTGATCCTGCCAAAGCCATTGGGAAATAGAGTTCCTTAGGGCATCTAAAATGAGCTGTAAGTACTGGAAGTTTAGCACCTAAAAATCAAGGTACTTCATACGGTTTTGTTCAAAGCTGAAAATTTGATTGCATTTTTTTCTAGTTCACTACTGCTGAAATTATAAGAAATGTACCGTTGAGAAAATAGCATCAGGGAAGGAAAAGCTCCACTCAGGCATCGTATCTTTCCTCCTTGAACGCAGGTTATACATACTACATATGACTTCAAGTACAATATACATATGTATAGTCTACATACTATATGTGCTGCTTTTCCCCAGACACGTTTAAAATCTGTTTAGGAGACTTCCAGAACCTCACAAAAATCTCAATGCCAGGAATTTCTCTTGAGGTTCCCTTATTAGGATTTATTTTCAAAAACATACTTTATCCCATTATTCCCTGCTGGAAGCACTTGCATCATTCGAAATAACAACACTCCATTACACTCGTCCTTATTCTCTCCAGCTATTTTATGAGAATGTCTGAGGAAAGCCAGACAGAGTCTCCTCAGCCTCCTAAAACTTTGTTATTTCCCTGCGAATCCCCTCTCTGCTCAGTTCTCAACATTACTCACACATGCGGCACCTGCTGCTGAGCATGGAACCGCAGCTGTAATTCTGCCAGAAGAACAGTAAGGTAATTGCCATCTCTGCCTCACGATGCACCAAAGCTATACATCCAAAACTGCATACACTTCTGCTGCAACAGCTTTCCTCTCCAACTCAGAATATCCCAAGTGCACCAATCTCTAGACACTGACACATCTGATGCGTTTTATGTTTTCCAGATTTCCTTCTCTGAGCGAACATGTGTCTTCTAAATTACCTTTTGGAGTTAATTGCCTCAACTCTCCAATTTACACCTCCCAGTATTTGACAAGAGTCCTAATTCCCTGCCACAGTTTTCCCTTCCCTCCTTCATCCCACCTGTAAACTATTCCCTTGTTCTTCCTAACCATCTGAATTTATTAATCCATTTTGGTTTGTATTTCTGAACTCCTTTCTCTTTCTCCAAAAGATTTCTCAGATTCAATACACTAATATATTCTAGCTTGGTTTCTTGCAGATTTCACTGCACCCAACATGGTTCCACTGACGCAAACCTTCATGTGGTGCCTCTGGAAATGATGCATTTTTCCTTCTCCAGGTTTGTAGTGGAGGGAGGAAGCAGAGACTCCTTTGCTACCACTACAAGATGGAGATCAAAGTGGATTTGTGACGCTGCTGCTCCTTCCATGCTGACAGTTTTGAACATTTTCTCCTGTTCCACCTCATGGACCCGACTTTAAAATCTCTATTAAAGCTGCTTTCCTGAAATGTAACATCCTTCTACTGGCACAGCCTCTTTGCTAAAATGAACCTGTAACAGTGAGTTTCTAGAGTCTTCATCAGCCTGTTAACACTGGCTGTGTATAAATCCAAACCAGTCCAAAATCATGCAATCATTACCGAGTACAGTCAAAATAGGTGCTTTTTCTAGGTTTTTTTTCTTTCTGGGCATGAACTGAACAGAACTAGAACAAGACCACTGCAGATGCATGTTGAGAGATACCTGTGGACAAGGCTGCCATTTTCCACAATCTTCCAACATCATTACCTGTGTCAGTAATCAAGAAACAAACACCCCAAAACAACTGCCGCAAGCTATGCGAACAAAAAACCCTGCAAAAGGTGAGCAAAGAATGACAAAACATTGAGCCCCATCACAGACCCTGTATCTTGCAGATAGCCAAAAGGAGTTTGATTTGCAAAAACCAAAAAAGGAATTAAAAGTGAAAGACACATTTCTGTTCGAGCCTGAGCTCTGCCTTTCCTTACCGAGGGCTTTGATAGCTCGGGACTGTTTGCCCACAAATGTACACACACTCCATTTGTGTTCCTTAAGTCCTTCAAAAATGGAGTTCTGGTACTGGTAAATGCTGCTACTTCTGCGTTTGCTGGAAGCAGAACTTTTGCAATCCCGCCAATACTGTAGCCCTGACTGGAAAGTATACTTTCTAGGTAGATTAAGGTAATAAAGTATCTGCACCCATTCATGTCTCTGCCCTACACAATGATTTTATTTATTTTACTTCAAGAAACAGCAGGAATTAGACGGAAAACACAGAAGTAGCGCAATGTAAACAGGTACCGTCCATATTCCCTTTTTCTCACCACTGAAATGCATAAAACAGCCTTATTCCTCAATGTGGTGCACCTTTCTCATTAATGAAAGATGAAAATTCATCTCTCCATTATTTAATATACTAGACATACTCCAAGATGCTGTTCCATTCATGCCCTCTTCAGGGCAGCATTTAGATAACCCAGTCAGAATTAGTGCTATGGCACCTTTACAGGACTTATGCCTTTTTTTTTTTTTAACTTGTCCTTTAAAGCCCCCAGTAATGGATGGCGTGGCATTCCTGGGCAGCCTCCTCCTCTCCTTATACAGCCATGTACCATAGAATCACAAAACGGTCTGGGTTGGAAGGGGCCTTAAAGCTCATCCAGTTCCAACTCTGCTGCCACAGACAGGGACACCTTCCACTAGACCAGGCTGCTCCAAGCCCTGTCTAGCCCGGCCTTGAGCACTGGCAGGGATGGGGCAGCCACAGCTTCTGGGCAACCTGTGCCAGTGTCTCACCACCCTCGTAATGAAGAATTTCTTCCTCATATCTAACATAAATCTCTCCTTCTTCAGTTCAAAGTCATTCCCCCTTGCCCTGTCACTTGCAAAAAGTCCCTCTCTATGTTTCTTGTAGGCCCCCATCAGGTATTGGAAGGCTGATAAAACATCTTCCCTGAGCCTTTTCCAGGCTGAACAAGCCTGATTTTCCTAATTTTGCTTTTAAAACATCCCGTTGCTTCTTTGTGGATGTGAAGAACATCTGAGCACTGCCCTTGTAGTCCATGCCCTACCGCCTGTCCTCCCATCACAAATACGTATGAACAAGTGTTTTGTGCTGCTTCTAGTTTCTCCTCAGGGCTGTCACATGATCATAACTTTTTAACTGATGTAACATGGCGTAACATGAAAATTAGGCCATTTATCTTACACCATCACACTCTCTCTCAAGTCCCGGCTCAGAATCAGGCCCTGGAAACACTCTGATGTTAACCTTTCGTATCTCACCATATATACCCTGTGCTTCCATACCATTACAATTTCTGTCTGAGAAGATCATGGCTGTGCCCTGCCTCCTTGCCAGCAAGCTGTTCCCAAATCTTGCTACACTGTGAAAGAGCGGTGGAGCGGGTCCTCCAAGTGGCCATCCCAGCCTCTTTGGAAGGAGGCTACATAAAGCCCTGCAGGAACTCAGCTGGACCTACAACCACTTCTCTCCTCAAAGCCAGACAGGGCAAAGGCACTGATGAGAGGTGCCCTTCCTGCAAGGAGGAATGGGACCTTGGTAGTACTGGAGCTTCCAACTGTTCCCATCTGTTTTCCTTTCACCAGACACTAATGTTATCTTTGATTTTTCCTCTTGTTTTGCTTGTTATTGTTAAGACACCTTTTACTCCCTACCCTCCTGCAAAGGTCTGTCCATTCATACAAAGCCTGATTTTTCTGTCTGCAGATAGAGAATTCAGCTTTACTGCCTAATTAAGATGCCCATCCTTGACTTAAAGACCCTATACAAATCACACAGAAAGCACATGCTGAAAATTTCTTAAGTCTGCAGTATTTACAGCCAAGATAACAAAACACAGTAGCACAAGTTATGCACTTTCAGTCAAATGAATGCAAATATCACAAAATACACAGAGCTTCCCAATGCAAAGGTATACCAACAATAAAGGTTTAGAGACAGAGTTAAGGTTGGTAGGGACAGACCCTCATGTTTCCATGAAACACCCTAATAAATTCATAACTTTAAAATGACCTTACTTTAACATTAACTGAATCAACTTTGCTACTGTTTTTTTTAAAAACAACCTTTTAATTCCCATCTTCTATTTCAAGTTATGACCAATTATGTACAGCCCAAGCTCTGCTTCAGTTAATTGTTTCATCTAGAAATACTAATTAGAGATCAGCAATTTCCACCAATGTCATTACCACAACAAATCTTAAGGCAAGAGCCTAGAAACCTGTTTCCTTTCCACTGGCACATAGAGCTTTCAGAGTGACCTTCTCACACTGAGATCGTATTGATTCACATATCCTTCATTCCCCTAAATTACAATTTCTAAGTCACAGAAATTACATCAAAGAAACTGTAAGGGTCTGACTTTTATCACCAAAATAAACTGATTTAATGTACTCTTTGAAATACTTAGGCACAACAGGATACATGGTTAGAGCATAGCAGAGTTAACAGTATACCCATAGTGCCTTGTTATCCAAGGATGCATAGTACACTCTCTCAAAATGTGAGCTTCGTAGTTTTTACGGGCTTAATTTAGACCCTTGGGGCTACATACACACTGAAGATTGGACACGCAACATCCATTATTGTTAAAAGTGGTTGCACACACAATCACTGATTTTTAACACAGAAAATTAACTTTTTCTAATTTCATTTCTGATTAAAAACAAGAATTGTTTAAAAAAGCCTCAATCCTAGCCCACAGTTTAACTAAAATGTCCTGAAAATGACAGATACTTGATTTTTGCTTTAAAGGCATGGTTCTAAAAGAAGCAGAGCTGACAGTGTCTGACAGTGATTTAAAAAACCCACACTTAAGTACATGTGAATTTGATTGCAACCAGTACAAATACTTGTACCCACCAGGATAAGGAAGTGTTCAAGAACAGGCTGAGACAGGCTGAGCAAGTTGGGGTTGTTCAGCCTGGAGAAGAGAAGGCTGTGTGGAGACCTCACAGCAGCCTTCCAGTATCTGAAGAAGGCCTATGGGGATGCTGGGGAGGGACTCTGCATTAGGGACTGTAGTGATAGGACAAGGGGTAATGGATTCAAACTTAAACAGGAGAAGTTCAGACTGGATACAAGGAAGAAGTTCTTTACTACAAGTAAGGGTGGTGAGGCAGCGGAACAGGCTGCCCATGGAAGCTGTGAATGCTCCATTGGTGGCGGCCTTCAAGACCAGGTTGGACAGAGCCTTGGGTGGCACGGTTTAGTGGGAGGTGTCCCTGCCCATGGCAGGGGGGTTGGAACTAGACGATCTTAAGGTCCTTTCCAACCCTAACTATTCTAAGATTCTACGATTCTAAATGCTATTCTGAACTGGGACCAGAAAACAGTAGAATCGACCCCTAAGACCTAATTTTCAGTAGAGACATGCATACAGATGTTAGGTGAGTTTGGTAAGAGAGACTGTTATTAAATTTGCTTGAGAGATCCTATTTAAGATGCAGATTCTACACACCAGATGCCTGAAGTGGAATATTTTTTTTTGGGGGGGGGATCAAACAAAATGGTTGGATGATTTCTGAGAAAATACATAATTGCATCTGACATAACCTTATTTCTGAGTTTTTTAATTTGCAAACTTAAACTGTACCCTCTCATACTTCCTTGCAGCTATGTAAGTAAAATACAAAGGGAGACTATAACAGGACCTTAGTCTCCTGTTTGTGCTATAGTATATTGCATGTGTGATCCTGCCGCAGATTGAAAGCATGAACTGTTAAAAAATGTAAATGTATTTTGTAGTTATTAAATTAAATCCTATGAGTAAAAATACTTTCAGATTTATAGATGCAAATTTGATCTCCAGAATTATATATATTTACTGTTCCTTGTTAAGAAAGCACCCAAATCATCTCCTTTATATAATTCATTCATTAAGCCTAAAAATGCCTGGTGCTGTCTGCTGCAAATAACACAAACAAACCTATGAAATGTGTTTGGTTTTTTTTTAATTAAAAGCCCATTTTGTGATCTGGCAATGTGAAATAAACAGCTATCAGACTGTTAAGTCTGACAGTACTGAATTGGCACTCTGTCTATGGCACAGATTTCACACTTATCTACAGGCTTAAATGCTGCGCTGGACAGAAACAAAATGTCACTCAATCTTCCAAAATAAACCCGCAGGGGACCTAGAAGAATGCTTGGCGTATTAGGGTCTTCACTCGAGTAAGATGCTACATTGGAATAACAAAGAACTATCTCATTTACATCCAACAGAAATAGACAGTAACTCTGTGGCAATTATTTCACACAAGTCCATGTCCTAGTATCATAACCCTCCTCCTTGCAGAATCCAGCAAATGATGAGAAAGGCAAGCCGTATGCAGGTCAGCCTTACTCAAGTGTCTGCCTGATTTGGATAACTATGAATGAAAGAACTCTTTTTTTCTGCCAGATCTGCTCAAAACGGGTTTGTTACAGGCAGGGTTTGTTCCAATAAACTTCGGCTGCAGGGAAAACTGAAGTACGACGCCTTGAAAGGCTGGGAGTGATTTTTTGGTCATGGCAATGGTGCTTTTGACTCAAGTCAGAGAAGGAGGAGCAAAGACACTCTGTCAATGTCACTTTCAAGTTCTGATGGTAACTGCACACACCCGTTCAATACACAGGCAATCACTGTGGCAACAATAAATGCTTCACCTTGCCATGCATGAGAAGTCGAATGGTAAGCGTGACATTGAGACCTCCTTCAGTTGCTTTTGCGTCCTTCGTGTTCATCCTGGCCTTGTATCTTCAATACTTGAAAGCAGCTTCGTTTTTCTGGGCTTTTTTTCTATTCACCTAATCAACCTACAAAGAAAGAGAAAAAGTACCATTGAGTGGCCAAAGCTACTCTGAACTGAGAGTATCATGTTGTACAAAGCAATTAACATTCCTTCCTTTGATTTTTCTGGACTACAGTTTAGTGCTGAAAAGGCTCCTTTGATTATTATCCCTGTCCAACCAATTCTTTAGCCCTTCACAATAACAAGATAAACTCTGCTTTGAAACTTTAAAAATTCTCTTAACTTTCTGTGTTTGGATGCTGAAAGTACAGAGCACAACAAAGTGAAAAACAATGTTTTCTTCACAGCACTTTCTCTCTGTTAACCTTTGCCGTATGCATATGCAATGTACATATATAAGCATTTTTTACACGTGCCTGGTGCTGTTTTCATTTTCCTCCCTGCTACTACCTCTTTTGCCTTTTGGTTTTACAGAAGAGATATTTTTGTTTTCTCTCCAGCTAGAGAGAAATTAATTCTGAGCCTAAACACCAATCCCTGCCAGCAACAGCGGATGACACGTTATCAAAGACATCTGAGTTACCAAGAGCCACTTGCTGCTGTAAATCTGGGCACTGTCTGACTTTGGTTTTGTCTACTACGCCCAGAGGCGGCTCAGCCCCTCAAAGGCCAAAGTTGAGCTTCAGCCCCAAGTAAAAAGAAGATTCTTCGTAATTCCTAATGACAAATTGCAGATTTTTCAGTCATTTACAAAGCCATAAATATCCTAAAATGCTAATGAAAGCTGCAAGGGATGGCTCTGAAGGGATAAACAAGATGCATTATGAGTTTATTAATGCAAGGGCATTTATCAGTACAGAAAAAAAAGGGGAGGTGCACAGAAAGGAATATTACCACAGGCAGAAAGGAAAAATCCACAGCAGAAAAAGCTTAAGACTTCTTACTTGGTTCCATTCTTTTCAGGGCTATCTTACAGAGCATAAAACCCCTAAGCAGACATCACACCTCTTCGTAACCATCCCTTATTAATGAGAACATTGTCAGCTTTGCATCTTGGAGCTTCCCAAAAATTTGGCTAGCTTGGGTATTAACTAATGAGCACCTCTAAGGACAAGCATTTTGTGGTTCAGAGAGTACAGCAGTGTCTGTCTCATGGGGGTTACAGGCTATTGTTCCCTTGCGGAGACTTCTCAGGTATGGGACCAAACTACTGGAGAGACCTACCAGATCATCCCCTTCATAATACCAGCAGTAATATGATGTAGACTGTTTAATCAACTGATTAAACTTCATCTTAAGAGCCATTATGCACTGACATACTGGAACAAAGTAAAGCCCATCTGAGTTGAGCATATTATGTGTGTGGGAAGTCAGCAGCAATGCTTAAAGAAAGAGCACAAGAAACATATATGGAGTCATCCCTGACCGACTTGCTGAGCTGCCAGCAATAAATGAATCAGGGTCTTTTGCGAGACTGCATCCAAACCAGCATTTTCAATAGCTGTTGTTGGACCACTCCTCCATGAATTTGTCTAATCCCTTCTTGAATCCACAGATTTAGTCTCCAAAAGTTCTGCTCTCACAGACTAATTATTAGTGTGGGAAGAAGTGCTTCACTTTATCTGGCTTAAATCTGCTGACTGTCACTTCCTCTTGTAACACATTTTGCCCTCTGTGTATTATATGAAGACCATCTCAAAGTCACTCCTCTGGTAGCTGATGCTCCTAGTTTCAGCCTAAACCTGAGGGTGGCCAAGCCATTCCTGCTGGTTTCACTGCTGAGAAATACACTAGAAGATGCAGAGTTTTCTCTCAAGTCCCTGCAGGACTACTCAGGACCACAGAGAGCTGCCGTGCACACTGGCTGCAGCCAAGTGTGCTTGAGGAGATGTGACAAGAGAGAGGAAGGACAACTTTAATTCCCCTTCCTTAAAGTAAATTCATTAGATGCTACCACAGAGCAGCTCCTGCCTACCCGGTTCATTGCCAGGGCCCATTTTCCCTAACACAGCATAGACTCACTGTATTTCATACCTTATGGTCTACCACCCAGACCACAGCCACTGAAATAAATCCCAATTATTCCACATTTATAGGCTTATCACTTCTATCATGTATCACCTATCCAGATGGAGAAACACAGACAAGAAGCAAGGTGCCTGGGTGAGAAGGCAGGAAACAGAAGCAGCATGGCCACGCCTCTGGATCCACCATGAGTGCAAGAGGGTGAATGGAAAATGTCCCAAAGCAGCTGGTAGGAAATGATAGAGAAAGGTACTGGACACTATTCTGCTTCTTTAAGGTTAGACCAGGACTCATACTAAAATATGCAAGTGGTTACGACAACAGTCCTTCCTGACACTTACAGAAAGAGGAGTAGAGGAGGAAGCTGTGGTTGCTCCCAGATTATGGAAGAGAATGGTCCTATGGTGCTCACCTACTGCTCGCTGAGGGAAATGCTTTGGCTCCTACAGCCCAAGCATCTTCTACCTAGCTGCATCAAATAAAACAATCAATGAACCCAAAACCCCAACCAAACTAAAAAAAAAAACCAACACCCAAACCAAACCCAAAATGACAAACAGGAGCACTCTGGTGCATAAACAGTAGAACAGATCTTAGCATTCTAGACTTTATGGGAGCATACTGGCTATTTGAGATCTCCAGAATGCTTACAGTATGCTTGGAAGATTTCACATAATGGATAACGTTTCAAGTAGAAGAAAGGTGTTTAAGACTCACTGTGGACCAAAATGTAGTGACGAAGGTACAGCTGTGTTTCTAATGACAACTATTCTCCTGTGGGTAAAATAATCCCAGTCTAGATATACGTTTACAGTTGCTATGGCCTTTACTGCTGTAATGCTACAGCAGTATATTCACTTTGGAAAAGACTTTTTGAGGAAAGCCTTTACCCAGACAACAAACCAATCTCCAGCCAATTCTGACCTTTTCCAGGTAAAACCTGAAAATATCTGTATCTTTAGCTAATGCCTTTTCTGTTTTTTTAAAAAACAGGTTAAAAATGAATTTCCACCACAGATACTGTTAAAAATGTCACTGCCACCTAATCTTTTGAAGGATTTTCCTCTTTGTCCCTCCTCACAACAAGCTCAATCCCTGCACCCAGTACTGAAAAGCAGAATGGATGTCTGGGGGGTGGCTTAGAGCCTGTGTGCCTGCAAGGAGCTAGGCACCTGTGTGAGATACAAAAGGAATGAATTCAAAAAGGCAACCTCAAATGAGAAAGAGAAATATGTGAAACCAATGCAACATACCATGAAGACAGAAGAGTTTTTATTATGCCAAGAAAACTCCAGCTAAACAAACCCAAAGAAAAATGAACAGGGGAAATTATAGTGATATTCAGCAGAAATCAGGAGCTGAACAAGGAGACCAAGACATGAACAGAGAACATGAACAAAGAGAATTATCATGAGTTATAAAGTTATTATGAGTTAGGAAGTTGGACAGTAATACACTGATGTTAGAAAAAATAGTTCAGAGTTTGGTTTATGTAGCAAGAACTCTCAGAAAAAAGAAGCATTTTTACCAGAAAAAAAGGACAGTAAGAGTGATCAAAAAAGAATGGAGAAAACTGAAACACAGAAAACCATGGAAAGGCTGTAGCTAAGTCCTCTTGATCAGAAGCCTCCAGGTGCAGGGAGAACTCTTGGGAACTGGAAGAAGCACACTGCCAGGCATGATGATGAGAAAAAAGGACCCTTGCTTTCAGCAGATCAGAGTTCTTCAGGGACAGATTTATGTTACTCACATGATTTTAGTCTTTTACTTAAACTGGAGGAAATATAGGGAAGGAGGAACAGACTGAAAGGAGCATTAGAGTAATATGTGTGACTATGGGACAAGAATTAATGACATTATCAATAGAAATCAAAACACTCAGCCATATATGTGAGGTTTAAAATTAAAACTCATGTCTCTGACATAGAAAGGCTCATGCTATCAAATGAGGGAATAACTACTTTGCTTTCAAGCTCGTTAATAAGCTAAGCAGTTATTATCTATGGCTTTTCACTTGCAAGTAACATCTCTGGATATTAAAGGACTGAACAGTGCAATTATACAGAAAAAACACTGGCAGAAGTTAGCTCCCCCACCCCAATCTAAAGTGAAACCAAAGCAAAACGAGATACAGTTGTATTATTTTGTTTCAAGGAACTTCTTTTCAGAAATAGTGGAGTGGTAACAATCACCAGCTATTTACAGTCTCAGCTGAAGCAAAAGACAACTAGACTTCTGCTAAACACATGCTTCTTCAGTTTCTGTGTCAACTGAAGGATGAAGACATGTACAGTTACTGAACCATGTTGTTGTGAGGTTACTTCAGCTCACTGAGAGCTCTGTTGTGAGGGACTCTGTGGGAAGCTTCCATGGAGGATAAAGGAGCTGATGAGCTCTGGGAGATTTTCAAGAACACTCTCCTGAAAGCACAAAACCAGTTCATCCACCCCCTTCAAGGTAAGGTAAGCAGACTGAGCAAGAGACCAGCTTGGGTTATCCGAGAGATGGATGCCACAATAACATAACAGTAATAACAACGACAACCCTTCAAAGGATTTTTTTCCCATCAATAACTATTTGAGAAAGCAGAAAGAAAGGAGTGCTTTGAAACACTCCAGTTTCATACAGAAGCCTCACCAGGAGAATCTGATTAACAAACAATAGCTAAGGAAGTATTAAACTTTCTACTTCACCAGTTCCATCTCCCAAATTACTATAAAGGACTGTACACACAGAAATGAGATTATACATTTGATTCACAACCTTATCATTTAAATCCCAAAATAGATTTAATGTTAATCTCTAACTCTTTAATTACATGAACAAGATCTGAAGAACCTGGCCTCATTAAATTGTCATATCATGACCCATTTCAAGTAAGCTGATAGTTGGGATGGATCCAAAAATCCAGCAATGAGAAAATTAATTCTTTGTATTAGAAGAACAAAGTATGTGTGTATGTGTGAGTTGGTAAAACAGGTGTTTACTAAAAAGCTAAGATGAAGGAATGGCTCAAAACCAAGATTTAAACACTGAAGAGAACAAGGTTTCAGGAAACTCAAAAATCACATGCTCAAAGAGATCTAAAAAACAATAAACTGATAGGAAAGTAAGCTGAACTCGGACCACTGAAATAAAATATCAATTCTACAAAAAAAGTGGTAAAATTTTAGCTCAAAAGTCAACCGGAATTAAAGAGCAGCACATTATTGTACCAGTTAACAGCTATGAACTACACACAGTTACACACCTTAGCAGCCACATGCTTCTTTTACTAATTATTGCAAAAACCTCTATCTCTGATATGCTCAGCTCTGTAGTTACTACAGATACCTGGAAGTAGCAGGCTTGCCAAAGATGTAAACCAATGAGGAAATAACAGATTGAAAAAATAGCAGAACAACTTTTAAAGGCAATAGCAAATATAAAAACTGGCAAAACTCCAGGAATCCTGCCTTTTGAAGGTAGTTGTATGAAGTATGCATAGCAGCACTAGTTTTTCCTTGAGGGATATGTTGTCAGAGGAAGAACCTACCTACAGAAGAAGCTGTCTTTGTGTTCTCTCTAAAATGAGAAATGCCCCTACCACATACAACTAATGTCTCATTTGCTGAAGATCACTTGATCTCAAATTATCTTTGACAAGAACAGCAAAAGATTAGAGGCTTATGTTTTCCATTCTCAACTGATGGATGTTTAGCTGCTGAACTCGAAGAATATGAATTCCATTCTTAAATGGATCATTCTCACTCATACTCTTGCTCATATGCTTCAACCAAGGGCACTGGTTGTTCCCTTTTTGATTTATTAAAGGAAATGAACAGCAACGTATTTATTGACTCTTCTAACATTTTCTGTAAAGCCTTTTGAGTAAATATGGCATGGTGAATTTGTTACAGGAAGAACTCACAGAAGCATAATAAAGACTATTACCTCATTATTCACAAAAATATTCAGTGATGAATTACTTACCTAACACAAATTAATGTTAAAATACTATGCTGCTTGTGAATAAACAGCTACACACTTTGACAAAATACAGGATGTTATTCCCTTGAGAAAACATCACATGTTGAACAGGTAAGAAATGCTATCAAATGCCTGGAAATCAAGTCTCAAGAAAAACAGAAAAACTTTACAATGGCTTTCAGTAAATGCCAAACAGATCTGTGATCCTGAGGGAAGTAATAATCCCCAGGCTACGGAAAACACAGTGATTTTTTTGCCAATGATATCTTCCATCTTTCTACACCTTTTTTTTTTTTCTTTTAACCTTTCTGTAATTACTCCAGAAAGAATTACCTTGGCAGGAATGCAGACTGCATCTTTACAGTTTACCATAAACTAAAAAAAAGCCTGTGCACGTCAATACTTCATACAGATCCATTAGCCAACTAGCTCTTCTGCACATGTGAAAATGCCAGGCAGCTAAAAGACAGGAGCTGCTATATTAGACTAATGAAACATAAAGCCCTCCACAAGCAAGAAAATTGTAGCAGCCCATCATAAATTATTCTGTACAAATATTCTCTGGAGTATTCAGCAATGACCTCGGGATGGACCAGAAGGTGTTTTCCTTCCTTTCCTAACAGCATGCAATATAATTAACTATAAGCTTTATCATGGACCAGTTTGCAAGATCAGGGAAGGCAATATACACATATGGTAGCTATTTACCAAAGAATAATTTCTAATCATAGCTTTGAGCACAAAATCAGCTTTAACTGCTGCTTTATCCTGTGGCTCCAAATCCTTCAAGTTAAGCATTTCTCAAATCTTTTTTTTTCATGTTGCTTAAGTACTGAATAAAAATTTTGCTTGACTTGCTCATGTCCAACTAAGAAACACACACTCCAACTTACTTGAATTAATCATTCCATACAGTCTGAAATAATAAATCTAGTAATGTACATACAAGTCACAACGAAGGTGGGTTAAAAACTGAACAGATTACCAACAGCAGCAAAGTGTTCTCTCCAGCACAGAGAAGCTTACAAGAATGCCCCATCATACAAGAACAGATTTTCAGTTCATACCTATTCCTGAAAAAACCCTGTATTCTGAGGACCTAAACACTGTGAATGTGTGTTACATTTGTTAAATGACATCTGTCCCTTAAGTCAAATACATGACCTTGACATTTCATCAATTAAATATTTTTGGTTCAGAATAATGTTTCAACTGTAATTTTACCTTAGTTTAAAGCAAACAAAACAACTAAAAATGTGTGTGGGCATTCAAACTTTGCTTGTTGATTTAAAAATAAATGCACTTGCACCAAACAAAAGAGTCAAGCTTAAACAAATGTTCTTTCTTCCATTTTAAAAATCTGAATATAGAAATCTTTTACATTGTCTATTTACAAGATACTTTAAGTAAGCAAGATTTATATACATAAAGATATATTTTAAAATACTGTATGCATACACACACAGAATATGGTTAAATGCTGGAAAGTAAGCAAGATACATTTTTTTAAGTGGCTGATGTGGACAAATGTTGAAAGATTGCTGGAGCATAATCTAATAAGTAAATCCGAACAATAGCATCATTTTTAAATGACATTTTTATCACTCACAAGACCAGTCTCACAGATGTAAAGGAGGATTATAATTTTATTTGACAGTTCCTTTCTTTTGACAGTACAGGAGTACAGATAGCTTGTTATTGATCAAAGGGAAAAAAGCCCACACCCAGTAGAATAGTCCAAGAAATATGGGAGCTTCTGTAATGGGAAACATTAACCCATGAAGTATGTTCCCACTGGCACAAAATAAATATTTAGCTATATTTGTAATTTCATAATTCCATCAATGTTGAAATGATATCTGCCTTAGAACATATATTTGTCCAACCCATTTATAAATGAAATGTTCTGCACACATATCCATTTCAACAAACATGAGTCAGCTGTTTCACTCAATCCAGTACAAAATATGGCTGTTGCTTAGGGGAAAGAGGCTAACAGCAATAATACATTTCAACTTCTTAATAAGAAAATATTACATATTGATATAATTGAATTGCTGACAAGTAAAAATATCACTTTTGCAATCATGTTAATTATGTTATTTACAAGGCTGTGATTTGAAAATCCATTCAAGTTCTCTAGATTAATAAAATAAATACTCAATAAAAAGCAAAACAAACAAAACACCAGGAAATTCATCTAGCATCTAAGGGAGGTAAGAAAATGAGCTCCCGTCCTTCTATTGCAAGTGGGTTAGTATCAGCATCTGGAATCTGAGTCACAGGCTCCCTCCTGGGGCACCACACTCACGCTCACTTGAGGTAAGGATAGATTGGGAATTATCTGAGAAACAGAAATGGGACCAACAGAACAGCTGTAACAGCTGCAAATATCATGAGCACTGTAAAGACTTCCCATCATTCACAAACAATAAAAGGGAAAACCAAAAGTGGCACTACAATGTCCTGCTTGGTCACTGGAATTGTTGCCTTCAAAAGTCATGCTCACAAGATGAATACTTAAGTTTTCAATCACTGGTGGTTAGTCAAAACATATAGCATTATGAGAATTTCACTGTGAAACTCGGGAGTGCAGTGGGGAAAAAGCTCAGTAAGTTCCCTGAGCTTCATTTGAAAGTTGATTTAACAAAAAACCACAACAACCAGCCCACAATAAATGACTCTTTTATGGGCAGTCAATACAGAGCCAAACACATGCCAAGATTTAAGCCACTTAAATCAATATTTTTGTCACTGACTTAGACCAAGAGAATCTTTAAAACTCAAAAACAAGTCTAATTGATGAAGTATTCAAAAGCAAAGAAAAAATCAAAAGTGTATTTATTAATGATTTCAAAGTGCCAGCTGTAAAACGAATCACTGTATCTTGCTCTAGTACCAGGGGGAAAAAAAAAACAGCACTAAGGCAATCCATTGGTTACTTCTGTGCAACCTGTACAAAGAAAAGAGCCTACTTTTTGCATAAAAAACCTCATTTGCTTCACAAAGTTACTCATCTGAAACAGAGCTTCATGAAGTATCTGTCCTTTTGTTTATCCTTCAGTCCCTTTCTTTTCAAATACATGCATGTTGTATTGCTGGAGGAATGGTTGGACGTGATGATCTTAAAGGTCTTTTCCAGCCCAGTTGATCATATGATTCCATGATTGATTCTACATATACCTCTATACATATATCCCTACATACAGACATATCCCTGTACCTGTGATATGTACAGTGTATATATACACTATACTGTATATACATCTACTATATATATGTATAGTGATATGTATGTGTATATATAGGTGTATACACCAGTATATACTAGTTTCAACGTTTTGAAGAGATACAGAAATGCCTGATGTTTCAAGTTCACACAAGTTTCATGGAGCCACAGCCTAACTGGAGGTTGGCTGGGTGGTGGTTCCACCTCAGGAAAAGCTTCGGTTCAAAACCAGTGGTGAATCAACACAATTCCCCCAGAAGCCTGAACATTTGGAGGAACTCCCCACAAAAGGTGCTTCAAGCAGACATAGGATACACATCTGTTGGTTTGTTGGGTTTTTTTTTTCCAGTTGCTCTAAGTAGCTTTGCTGCTAATACAGTTTCATGGATGTAACTGTCAAGAGAAGGGAATTTCTGACTTATCGCAGAGACTCCAGAGACATACTGAGGAAATAGGTTACTATAATAATATAAAAAAAGCATTATTGAAGTTTTGGTAGTATCTACATCAATAACTAGAAGAGGGCATTAGCAGAACATTAGTGAAATCAAATGGTAGGACTGTGGACATTATAAAGGAGAAAAGCTCAAATATGAGACTGAAGATAGCAACCTGAAAAGAAACACAGTGGAAAAAAGTATGGCATTACATTTACAATACAAGTAATAACAAGTAATACATTTACATTACAATACATTACCATATATTTACAATACAAATATGACAACTAGGGAAAACCAATTCATAGTACTAAGTCAAATCCTGAAGATGCTGATGATACAAAAGACCTGGGGATGACATAAGGCTGCAAATTCGAAGTCGAAAACTTCTTTGGAGCAGAAAAACAGGCAACCATGTTCACATAACCATAGCCTATTATATATCTGGATCTGGACACTCCATTACTACAGGGAAAAAATAAAAGGGAAAAAAAAAAAAAAAAAAAGAAAAAGCAGGAGTTCATTGAGAGGAAAGCAGGAAATCTATTAACAGAAAATCACAATTTGGATCTTAGCCAGCAACAAATGAGGCAGTATTTGAAAAGGCTACAGCATTAGAGGGAATCAGAGAAGAGGAACTAGGATACTGCAAGTGTGGCTGGCTGATGCAAGGATGAGTTTACTACCCAAAAAGAAAGAAATTAAAGCTAAATTTCTGTCCCTAAAACCTGTTTGGGGTATCTCTTAGACTGAATGACATTTTCCAGAAGTGACAGTGCCTCTGTCGTTCCATGTAGAAAGGCTGCTTAAAGCTTCCTGAAGCCTTGTAACTACTACACTGCAATCAGAAGAAACACTCAACACTGGGAAATCTGGCTCAGGCCTTGAACAGAATTTTAGGAAAATTTCCTATTTTATAGGAAATTCCACCTTGCAAAGTTTGCTTTCATTCCAGATTGAACCAAAGCATCAAATTCTGAAACAATTTTGTGTGGGCACGAGTATGTGTTTGTTTTAGTATGTTTTCCTACACAGTTTTCTACAACTAAATTTTTATACAGGCTTCAACTTTATGATTTTATATTCTGTTATGCATAATATTTCTTGAAGTAAAAATAATCTCTTTGCAACAGAGAACCAAAATGATACAACTCTACAATTTTGTGAAGGCAGTATGGACTGCCATTAACAAAGTCGTCCATTTAATTTTTTTATCAGGAAATCAACACATTCCCACAGACCATTTATATATTAACAACAGGTAACAAAGTATTGAAAAATCTCTATCTGCTATTCTATAGAGTCATTTTGTAATGGAAATGAAACAGAGCCAAATGAACTACTGAGATGTTTTTAATCTCCGGTTTCCAAGACTTTGTGAGTTTTCTGTGCCATTTAAATTTTTACAAGTGCCCTGGCATTATTTTTGTTGAAGTTAGGGAGAAGAGGGAGGCTTTGGAGATTTATTTTTTTTTACTATTATTTAGTCAATAAGTAAGTTAAGCTGGTAACAGAAAAAGGAGGTCACACAGTATTCAAAAAGATAAAATACTTGTTTTCTTTTTTCCCCTCCAGTGCTCTGTATTGAAATCTGAAAAGCCCTGTTTCAGATTCTGCACTTTGCTATTGCACACGTAATAATAGGACACACTGGCCTTTGATACAATTCTCTTCAGGGAACAAAAGCTTCCTTTGGCACAACTACAGCCACTGCTTGTTGTAGGTTACACATGTCTTTCCAGTCAAGCATGATTAATAACTGCTAAAAAAAAATGCTCATGACCCATGGCAAGTATTCTTTCAACTATAATACCAGCATTATGGGCTCTGAATCTCAGTAATTTTAAAATGTGCTTCTACAATGGAACTATAATTTAATTACTTTTTCTGCAGCCTGTTCCATTTTGTTTCATCACTTTGATTGCACCATGCGCTTGGCAGCTTATGGAAGACTGCATTTGCCTCCAGGATTATTTCAGTGGGCTCTTTCGACATCTGTTTCTGAAAATGACTTTATTTGCAGTGGCATAAAAAATAATCAGAGACTTGTTTAATCCAGATAAATTGGAGACGAGAAACACACAGAGTTGGAGGCAGGGAAGAGAGAGGGTGGGAAAGAGAAAGAAAATCTATGCTGCATGCCGCAGAAGACATCAAAATAATCTGACCTGTTTCTGCACTTCTGAAAATGCTGTTATCTGATGGATGGTATGACACATGAAAAGATGAGTCACTAAGTCAGCTCCTTTTAATGTTAGGGTGGAGCTCATGGATGAAATACATAAGACATTCTAGCTAAGGCTTCATGCTGTGCTTGATCAGTTTAATATAATTTTCATTAACTACATTTGCAACCTCATCCCCTGAGAATTACAAAGCAGTCTGAAATGATCTGCAGCAGTTGACAGAAGTCCCTATAATAAATGAGCTAAACCCAGGCTCCAGCATGACCTGACACTCTTCCTAATGTGGCTACAGCCAGCCACTGCTGCACCATGCCATAGCCCAGCACACAGTTTAGCAGTCACCCTGCTGGATAACTTCCCACATAATAGCAGGTGAGGACTGGGTCACCTGTGTATCAGGTGAGCAAGTGTAAGGCATCTACCACATGCCGGTGCCTGTATCAGTTTGTATTCAACACAATGGAAATCACCATTTGGTGACTGCTGTTTATTTTTGTATTATGGGTGGGTTTGTTTACCCACAAACCATCACAAGCACTTAAAGAAGTGCCCTCTAGCAGATCACAGGTGTTGATCAGGTTTTGGTTTGTTCTTTATTCTTTTAATTTTTGCAGTGGGCAAACAGGTATTTTCCAATATATCATCCACTGCCTCAACAAAGTGCTGCATGAAGGCGCCTCCAGCAAGAGAAGAATAATGACTGAACAAGACACACAGCATGGCTTTAGGGACCATGACCACTAAAATTCAAGGCGCCAGTGTGGGCAGACCATAACGATAACAAGCCAAACAATCCCCAACATACTCTCACTTTTGAGAGTTTAAAATCTTGCCTGTCTTGTTGTTCCTTTCCTTTGGGGATTTCTTCTGTGTTATTTGCTGGTCTTCTGGGCTCTGTTGCTGTAGCAAGCACATCAGGAACAGTCACACCAAACAGATTAATCAGATGGTTTGGACACACGTATTTTGCTAGAAATTACTTAAAGACGAACCAAAAGGAGGCCATACAGTTCTCAAAAAATAATGAAAAAAAAAAATCACTGCCCCAAAAAATAATAGGTGTCCTGCAAGCATACAGTAGCTGGAACTAAACAACTTGGCAATATCCGAATTCCCATAGTGGTGCAGCCTTAATTAGCTGTCATGAGCTTTCCTTTCATGGGCTTTCCTTTCCCATGCGGCCAGCCTGACTCTCGCCCCAGTCCAATGAAGTCCCATTCTGGGAATTCATCCATCCAGGGTATCTAAGTCCCTGCACCTCAAAAGATGCGATCTTGAGAGGTCCCATACGCTATGCTGCTGTCTCCATGGGAAGGTCACAAAAAGTAAAGGCATTTCCTCACCTTTTCTCAGCAAAATCCAGCAGGTGAGCTGAGGGCACTGAAAACCTCAAAGCTGCCACATTGCTGATCTACTTACAGGCAATAAGAGAAACAAAACTCCTCTAGCAACTTGCGTGTCTAGTAACTTGGCAAGCTTGACAGACTGCATTTGGAAGCCTGGTTGTTTTCTTAAACGACATAATCCCCAAGGCAAACACCTCCAACTCTTGGAAGGAAACACAGAGCAAAACAAAAATACACAGCTAACAAAAAGGAAAAGAGTCATCAGTGTAGAGTATTTTGCTGAAGAAGGTTTCTACGTGGGTAAAACGGGGGGGAGGCTGTCCTGAAGAGAATCAGGGTCCAGTGGCAGGGCATGCCTGTAAAAATCCTACTAACAGAAGTTATTAACAATTATTTTCCTTTTTTTTTTTTAAAGTTAGATGATCACTTCCTCCCCTCATTTTCCACCTCACAAGCATGGGCTGTAACACAGCAGTTGTGCAAGACCAATAGCCATGCAAAAGAATAATTCATTGCTTTTCTAGAGCTTCAGAATAACTGTACACAGCACAAGACCTGCAGAGCTGCAGAGGATTATTAGAATTTGATGAGGCTTTGTCATCTTGCCACTATTACTGAAGAACAAAAGCCATCATGCTTAATTAGAAATTCTCCCTAAAGAATTTTGAAGGACTTATTGCTCAATAGTCAAGGCAAAAGTAAGTTTGTCTCTTTAGTACCAGCTAGTGACCACTACTGGACAATGAACAGATGTCTGTGCTGTACTGCTGGTCCAATGTGGCTCAGTAGCACCCCTGTCATAGAATGGTTAGGGTTGGAAAGGACCTTAAGATCAGAATGTTTCATAAAAAGTGTCATTAAAGACAGGGTAAGTGCCTGAACATACAGATGTTTACCTGAGCTTAGTAACATGAACTTCGGATAAAGCTTTCAGAATGCTGGTAGCAATAGAAGAGACAGAAGACAATGTAACTCCTTAAGCATTGATACTAAAAGCAGTCTGTGAGGTCCAGGTCAAGTCAGGACATGGCAGCATGGGGTAAGTGGCTTAGTGACTCAGGGTATTTAGGAGAGCCACACTTGTAATCTTATTGAATGTGCTGATGCCAGTTTGGATGCTGGTGCCAGCACCTGCTCAGATGCTCAGAGATTGGGTTCATGCTTTGGTAAGCAACTGAGCCAGTGTTGGATGGAGTCCCCTGACAACAGGACATGGAGAGGGAAGGCTGAATGAGGAAAGAGCAGAAACTCCACCCTGACTTATGAGTCCCTTAATCCAAGCATTGGGTGATCCCCGAACCTGTGCAGTGGGGCACAGGTGTAGTCAAACCAACATGCCACCAAATTTTCCTGCCATGAAAACAGGATGACTGCAGTCATTCTATCTTAAAAAAGGATCATAAGTGCAGGACAGTCATCCCCCAGGAGCCACTCGCAGAGACTATCCAAGACTGCCTGGGATCAACTAGTTACACACGAGAACCTGCTCAACAGAGCTACTCTTAGGTCAGCACAGAAGGAGGACCACCCTGTAGTGCATTAATTGTTCTGTCTCCCTTTCCCCCTGACGTGCTCCACACAAATTAACCATTTTTCTTGCAGCATTTAAGGATATCTACTTATAAACTGTTTTCTGATGCTCCATTTCTCAACTACGTAATGGATTTTCATCTACAATTCATATATACATCCTTGAAGTGAAATCAATTCAGAGCAGCTGAAATGAAAATGGACCCTGTTTGTAATGGGAAGATCTCATTCCTGCCTGTAGCTATTCTCTGTCTCAATAGGGGAAGTGATAAGATATAGACAGAAAATAATAAGCATGGGAGGCTTCACTGTACAATGCTTAATTAGCCACTGTTCAACATGTGGAACACACAGCAGTGCACACCTTCATGCCCACACACACACTTACATACAAATGGTAATGGTAACAATGGTAACAGGGTTGATGGGTTTTCTATAAACTGGGATTATGACAAAAAAGCATTGCCAAGAGGAGCTCGTCTGCATTCATTAGTAAAACAAATCAAAATTTTTCCCAGACTACAACAGGTTTGATCCTGTTTTAATACTGAGCTCAGGAGCAGGACTTTTTTCTTCCAGATCTAAATCTACAATTGCTGCCATAAAGAAGCAGCTCTGTCTTTGCAACAGTATCCAGTCAAGCTGTCTACAGTCTTCCCAAGCTGTACTGTAATAGAAAATCAAGATAACCGAGAGATCAGCCATGCAATACACATATATATAAATATATACACACATATATTTTCATTCTGATGGAGTCCTACACACATAAAACTGCCTGTGTTAGCCCCAATGCTCCCTTGGCACTCAGAGATAATATTCTGATCACATAAAATGCGTCAGTAACCACTGTTTTATCACACAGTCGTTCTATACACAAATGTCAGATTATGTATTGTTCTTGCCAATGCAAATGTCAGTTCGGATTGTTCACAGGCTACAGACATGCCCCAGGTTACCCTGGGTCCCCTGTAGAGCTGAGGCATGAATTCTCAGCACCTCAGATTAAAAACCCTTGATGCAATGATATGCAAGGGTACATTGGTCCTGCTTCCTGGCATGAAGAAAACCCAAATAGAATATTAAGTCTGGGTACTTCTGACCCCTAAAATGCAGCATCAAACAAAAGCAGGGCAGGATAACTTCTGTGGATATGTAAGATTAATGATCCAGCTTCTGTGATCTGTGAGCATAGGTGAACGGAGAGAGGAAGGTCACAGGTGGGGCTCTTCTGGGCACAAACTGGACCTTTAAGGAGGGATGTCAGGCATCTAAAACCACAGGAAGGAGAATAGCAGAATGCTTAGTGGATGACCTGCACAGATAACCACTCCTTTACTGTTTCTACAGCAACCTGTTGATTATAAAAGGCTGCTGCTGAACGTCTGTAAAGTAAGAGGGTGAAAAAGAAGGCATTTTAGGGGAAGGAAGTATCAGACATACATGGCATGTTAAATGTTTCCCTCTGTTTCCTTTGACTTCCCTGAGCTCTAAATTGGAAAGGTGGTGAACCACTCTGAGGAATTTCCAGGGCTTTACCAATAATGGCTCTACTTCACAATTTCTCACTGTGATATATTTGGTTAATGGCCAAATTGAGGAAAAAAGAAGCAGCCAGCCGGAAAATGTCGAACCTAGTAATTTCGTAGGTATTGTGTGTGTGTGTGTGTGTTTGTGTATGTGTGTGTGCGTTAAAGTTTGAGAAACAAATACTGTTGCAGTATTAGGACCTTGGAGAAGAATTACACAGGTAATCTGTCATTATGGCTAGCTGAATAAAAGCCTCCCAAACCTCCAACAAAACACCATTAACTTCCAGAGTATTTTTTCAAAGATGAAGGTTCAACAAGGTACATAAAGCCTAAGGCATGTTTTGTATGATGTGTGTATGCATTAATAGAGGGATATCCATGATGATAGCCCCAAGCCCTGGGCAAACTATCAGTGCCCCTCCTCCTTCTGAGTCAGTCTACCTACTTCCTTCCCACAAAAGTCCCTGCCAGCTAGTTTAAGAGACTTGAACTCAAATATTCTGAATTTCTGCAAACTACTTTGTTAAGAATTCCTAAATAAGAAACAGGTCTATTTCTGTTTTGTAAACATTTTCCAAATATCACTCATTCCCAGACATTTTTGCTATTAAAAAACAGTGGAAGCCAACTCTCCCAAGAGTACAAACAACTGAGATAACCACAGTAATGAAATGCTACTGTATTCTAACAGCGCTTGAGAAGACTAGCAAAAATAATAGCAAAACAACAGAAGAGTTACAAGTATGAAAAGCAAAGATGACAAATACTTAAGCTGCACCTTTCAGGTCATGCACATACATAGCACAAATCATTCCCTTTCTATTCCACGAATCACGGGAGCTGATGTAGAGAAACAATTACAGCTGCTTGCTCTCTTCCCTCTCTCACACACACATACAGTTGCTGACACCCTAACACTTCTGAAAATGACTTTTTGCCATCCAGCTTTTGGAAACACATACTGCAAAACTCAGTGGGTCTTACCTCCTCCTTACTGATGGATTATTACAATCTGGCTTGACTCTACATGCAGACTGAATATACTAGCAGCTGCACTCTTTCATAAAATGGGATACAGAGTTATTAGTTTTACCACCAAAGTCATCACATCAGAGTTCCTTACCTTGTGGCCATGAAATTCCTTTCAGACGACATACTTAAAAAGAAATCAAGAATCCATGGAGGACAGGATAAAACGACTCATAGATTTTAGCAAAACATACACTTGCACCTCTGAGACACGTAGGTTTGGCAGGAAGCAAATACGTACGCAGCCTACTACAAAAGGCATCTTGTTGGTCTCTCCCCAAAATGTGTAAGTAAATGATAGGCTACTTGAGAAACTTTCATGAAAACAGCTTTTTCATGGAAAACTGAGTAGTTCTGTTGTTGGAAGGTTTTCTTAATTTTAACTAAAGAATCTCATTTTTTGCACAAAGGACATTCCAAATTCCACTTTTCAACATCAAATGTTTGCAGCACATATTAGAAAAACAACAGCTCTTCACAGACAAAAGTTTTTGCAGGATGAACTCACAGTTAGCAGACACAAGGAATTTCAAGTTAAATATAAGGAAGAAGTTCTCTACTGTGAGGGTGGTGAGGCACTGGAACAGGCTGCCCAAAGAAGCTGTGAATCACAGAATGCCCTGTTCTTGGCAGTGTTCAAAGCCAGGTTTGACAGAGCCTTAGGCAACACAGTCTAGAGTGAGGTGTCCCTGCCCATGGCAGGCGGGTTGGAACTAGATGATCTTAAGGTCCTTTCCAACCCTAACTATTCTGTGATTCTATGATTCTGTATCAGGTAGCTGCTAGAATACCAAAGTGTGAACCCAGTGGCCAGGCTCTCCGCCTTTCCCCCTTGTCAGATCTTGCCCAAAGCAGTTGTAGTCTGATCTGTGAGAGAAAACTCCCTCTCTTCATCCCATTCTTCCTTGCTCAGATACAAATGCACTTCTCTGGAGTGCGACCAGGAACAAGGACTTCTGTCTCAAGGTGGAAGTGGGACACTCTGCTGTCCCCTGTCTGCCCACCCCACAGAGGAGCAGCTCAGCATGAGCAATGAAACACAAGTACGGGGGAATAGCTGGAGTAAAAATGCTAGCAAAGACAAAAAATAGGTGTGACAGCATCCACACACTACAGAAAATGGCAGAGTTACCCTGAAGTCCAGGTGAAAGTCTCCATGCCCAGTATATCCTGTTGGGTAGGTGCCTCTGGTAGGTACAGCCAGAATATACAGATACCAAACCCAAGCTCTCAAGTGCAGTTGAAGTCACCTGAATCCAACCATCTATGCCATTTCCTATGCTACAGCCATCTCCCAGCCCCTGCAAGAACTCTGGCAAAGCACAGCTCCACTATTTATACCCATACATGCTATGACTGAAACCTCCAGACCCACAAACTTACTGCCCTGCTCCCATTGTCAAAAATGGTGCTGCAAATTCTGCAGATGTTTAAGAGAGTAACATCGCATGGACCACCTGGGGACTTACTTATCATAGAGCAAGGGGACAAAAGCTGTCCCTACTCATTGCAGGTCAATAATAATTGCAACAGGTAGGCAGGGCAGGAGCAAATGGAAACAACATCTAGTTCTAACAACGGCCTTTCTAGTAAAGGCTAACTAGATCTATGCTACAAGTTTCTGCCAGCATGAGCTATCAAGGGACAAGAAGATGTAATTTTTTGATGCTAAAGCTCTGCTGATAAAGCCTTCCAGGACAATATATGATCAAAAACATGTACCTACCAGAAGCAGTATACTGTGCTTGGAGATTCTGCACAACCTATAACATGCCCACTAGCTAGTCCAATCTGTAAACACACAATAGGTATGCTGGTGGTATGGGACTGTGGATTGACAAAGCCATGTTAGTATTTACAACACGTAAATACTGGGACTGCTTAAGTAATTGAAGGTATACAGGATTGGGCCTTACCCTTGTGTTGGTAGCATTACCTTGAACTCTGCAAGGGGAACAGCCATTTACATCTTCAGTAGATTAAAAGTGTTGGCTTCATTTGAGTTTACTTTTTGAACAAATTTGATTTGGAGGATTCTGTGTCCTTTTTGTTCCTGGTATGTAAAAAACTAATCCACTTATTTTGGTACCCATTCCTGCTTTAAGATGCTTTCTGACCGCACACTTTTTGTAACAGAGTTACTATTTATCATTTGCTGGCACTGAAGGACATTAAATCCAAAATCTTGAAAAACTGTGGCAGTTCAGTGGTCACTATGAATACTGGACCTAGTTCAACCACTGCATGCTAACAGCGTGATAAATACAATGCTTCTGTCGTGCAGGTAAATTGTCTGTAAAGAAAGAAAATAGAGTTTTTATAGGTGCATTTGACATTCTTTGGTGTACTGGGATTGATTTATCTGCTAAGAGTTTATCATGAACTGTTCACAGTGAATAATAAATTGACTGGACAACATACATGATTTGATATTCAAGGACAGTTTCGAGTGCACCAGACTTGGTTTACTCCATCACAGGGCAATGTGGCTCAAATTATTATCACATAATAATAGTACTCAATTTAATACAATCTGGTTTAAAAGTACCTTCAAAAGGTACTGATAGATCCACACAAAACCTGCTTTTCATTTACCAGTTTGTTTAGAGGCTTTTAGTTCTGACTCTGGTTTCATGCATAATGTGACTAGCTTTACTAAACACTGATAGCTTTTTAAATGTGTGCACGAAGCTGAAAAAACTTTCAGAGACATGGAATAAAAAAATTATTTCAGATTAATCAAACATTCTGCCTGTACCTAGATACTTATGTATTAAAGAACTGTAAGTGACCCTGAGCCAGTTCAGACTCAAGCTCCTGGTGTCACAGCAGGCAAGTACACAGGCATGCTGCATATCCTTATCTCAAATGCACATGCTATTACTTTCACATTCTTAGCAGCCCCCTGTGTAGCCTGACAGCTAATGAAGAATATTTCACTGGAAGATGTTGAAACCGCTTTATTCCATAAAATACTGGGGTAGTTGCAGATAATGGTATTCCTGACAATTCCCCCTTCTCTCACTTTCACTAGGAAACTCCCAAGAAGGTGCTGCCACATCAGAACAATGGCATTATACACCCTCACCCTGTAAAAATGAAAGCTCTGAAAGAGTTACAGAAACATTTTTATGTGATGATATATCCAGCTTGAATAGTCTCCATTCTTGTTTCTTAGTATGTGCTGTTTCCTGCACTCCTTTACCCCCTCCAATCATGCTAATGCAACCACAAACTGAACAAAACTGCACTGAAGTGATTTGACCTGAAAACCAAAGCAAACCAACACAATAAATACAAAATCTGAATCTGGTTTATAGAACGACCCTGCAAATAATCATTTGGTACAACATGGAAGTGGGTAACAACAGTGCAGGAATGATGAATTATAAAACTCACTTTTCTGAATTGAGAAAATGTTTGTGTAACCATACCTGGCCATACAAAATAGGTAGTACTAAAGAAGCAGACATTACAGCTTCTTCCCTAGCGTTTTCTCCCCTTTTTCCCAAGCTGGTCAGGGTTCAAATTTCCTGCCATTTCTCACGGAACACAAGACTCTTTAGCATCTATCCCTAATTCCTTGCTGTTTCTAAATCACACAGTCTCAGCTCCAGGAAAGGACATGTTCATAGGGCCGAATTTCTCAGCAATGCACTCTGTAACTGCCTTTGTAATAGCAAAACAAGAGGAGTGGTCATTTCTTGCTATTGCTGGCTTCATCAGTGTTAGAGCTGCAGTGTTGGTAGTCAACAAAATTAGAAAAATGTGTCAAACTGGGAGGCTAAATTTTCTTCAACAATTTACACATCAAATCCCAGGTGTGATCATACTCTTTTGAAAAGAGCAGCACACGTTAGTTTCCAGTCAGCTGTGACAACTAACTGCTCAATACAGGTTTAAAAGTAAAAAAAAAAGGTAGTGTGCTTTCTTATATATTAATTATAAATTTTTAAGAAAATGAAAGCTTTGTTGCAAACACATTCTGATCACTGAATGAACATGTTCCTTCACATTTCTGAAATGTTTTGAGATCCCCAGAGAGAAGAAAATGTGTAAGCCTTGCTATCAAATTACCACCTCTTCAGCCTTAGAGAAACAGTATCCAAAATGCTTACAGTGAATTTTAAGGCAGCAGAAATTTTTTTTACACACACACACACCCCCCACCCTCATTTTAGAAGAGTTCTTGGGCCCAGATGTTATCAGGTGAAATTCAACAGCAGATGTCCTGTCAAAGGCATGCCAAGCAAGCTGAGTTTATTTTTGTGATCTGCTGGCACTCCAATGTAAACGATTCAGCGTTATTAACTGAGTTCTCCCTATGTACCTAAAGTGGACTTAAACTCATTTTTGTCTTTCAGGAAGAACCACAAATATCTGATTAGAAGCTGCTGGAATTACTAAAGATGCTTAAACTGATGTGTGCGGCAAGGAACAACTAGTATCAGCAGGTTTCTTGCCTTCCCCATCGAAGACCCAGGAGCAGACTTTACCACCCCACTTCTATGCCAGTGTCCTGGCATATCTCTGTATAATCATCTTGTTTTGACAAATTTAGTAATACGATTTCTGGAGATGCCTTGAAACCAAGACTTGAGCTGAGAATGTCAAACTCTGAAGTAACTGTACTCACAAGTACAGGCATTTCCACTAAGCCCCAGCAAGCAGACCTAAGCTCAAAAATGGACCTTTCTTCTCATTCCCTGCTCCCTTCCCCCCCCCCCCTTAAAAATATAATTCACTATTATTCGTATTTTAATAATCTGCCTGGTGGCCTCCTGCCAACACTATCTTTAGGGCAACTTGAATTTTTGAGTCCTCAAACCTGGACAGACAAACCTGCATAACAAACCACTGAGAATGACCATTCCTCAACATTGGCTTGCACCCTCCAGAGCTGGGATGACAACATGCCCAAAGCTCAGTTTGTCCCACAGCTGTGCACACTGTGTTGGGAACCCTGGGGAGCAGATCAGCCTTGCTTGCTCACAGCCAGCAGCCAAGAGGAAAGTATAAGTCTAGCTGGACTTCTCCCTTTCCACACTGCTCTGTTCCTAATCCCCATGCCTCCCTTCTCCCTTACACCCTGGGGCAGTGCTAGCTGTGAGATCTCCTGCCTCAAGTTCATTTGATTTAAACACAAGACCGTTGTTTCCTTTCCTGAAGTCATACTCCATCACACAATTGTCAATTCCAGATGAACTTCTTTGACAATATTCTCATTCATTACACCAAACTGATACATGCCTTGAACACTGCTCATCTCACACCCAGAGGGAATGCTATTCCTCTGGAAAAACGGCTGCAATGGTGTCAGTCACAACTGTAACACAATATATAGAATCATAGAATAGTTAGGGTTGGAAAGGACCTTAAGATCATCCAGTTCCAGCCCCCTTGCCATGGGCAGGGAC
>JANRGW010045176.1:0-14685 GCA_024733675.1 Psilopsiagon aymara | reverse complement strand
GGCCACAAGTCAAAAACACAGTGCTGCACCAACTACTAAGAAGGAGAAAAATGACTGCTACTGCTGAAACCATGACAAAGCCTCAAACTATATATTTTTCATTTGGATCAGTGATATTACTTTATGGTTTATTCTATGTGTAAGTTCCAGTTTTATCTCAACAGATTAGAATCTTAAGTGAAAAGGCCACTTACCGAGCTATGAGCCATTGACAAAAAAAGGTCTGTGATTAAAACATACTGCTGAATCACAAAATAAATTTCTATGTGCTACAGATAAGAAATTTAAACACACACACCCTTTTACAGACAACATGAATTGTAATAACCTGAGAGCTAAGAAAGGGCAGGACATTTCTGTAAAAACAGTTATGAGATTAATTGTAACATACTAGAAACCTCTGGGTTAAAGTGTTTTCTCTATTCTGCTGATTGCAAATGGATTACACCAAGACATCTCTAAACTCGTGAGTTGCCAAGATGTACTGGCTCATAAACCAGGAATTCCTAGAAATTCTGCCTCTTGCCTATTACAAATTTGAAAGGGGGATGTCACTGCTGCTCTACATTTATCTATGAATTTGCAGGACTTTTGCTTGTCTTAAAGATAGCCAAAGATGGTAACTTCCACATCCCTGAAGCACTGTAAATTTAGACTTTATTACAATATGAACTTCATAGTTAGGCAAGCAAGTTTCTAACAACTGAAAGAATTAAAACAGGAGAGACTACAGATACAGTGATGGAAGAATCCTAAATAATCATGACAATCTTACAAGAAAAGGGAAGGAGAAGCTATCACTCCCACAAAAAAAAAAAAAAAAAAAAAACCAACACGCAAAGGGAGTCTGTAAAGGAACGGTTTAATAATTCCCTCTCAGATAATATTAGCAAATCACATCTTAATTCATTTCACACAATGAAGCTAGAAACAATGTTTGAAACAAGCATCTCCCAGTGCTTAAAAAGCCTGCATTTCAAAAAGGAAAAATCCTGCATTTTACTTGCACACTGCAGCTGACTCAAAACGTAAAAGCAGGTTCTTTTATCCTGGTAAATGGCTACAGTCCTTAGTTTAACACCGATTCTAACTCACATCATTCTAATATTCAAAGTTATAAAATCTGATCTAGAATTTAAAAACAGTAAGCTCTTCTTACCTTAGGGATCCCAACTGATGTACAAGGAAGAAATGAATGCTCACACTGCTCAAGGTATTTTTCTGAGTTGCTTTTTCCAAATAAAAGAGTAACCACAAAACCCCTAAAATGAAAAAGAAATCTCAGGCAGAACAATTAAACTTTTACCCCCTCTAGAAAATATTTCACAGCAAGTTACAAAATTGCAGGTCTCACAGTTTACTCTCCTAGTACAGTGATCTTCCAGTGTCACAGGAAGCTCAAAAGAATTGATAAAATATTAAGCATAAAGTTTCCCAGCCTTGTATTATCAGAACATAAGAACAGACTCAAAGTATAAATCTAGAAGAAAACTGAAGTCAAACCCAAGCTGTTGGTTTTTTTGAGGTTGTGAATTTCCTGTGTGCTAGAGTTTTGTGGTGCCTTTTTTGTTTTGTTTTTAATTCAGCATATAAAAATCTAAATAAATGCACTCCCGGACCAATTATTTTAAAAGAAAGATCAGAAATGCACTAACTTCTTCCCTCACAATTCTACACTGATATTTAAATTATGACTTACAGTTATGTAGGGCAGCAGTTAATTTTATTATTGTTTTCTTTACAATACAATGAAAGCACAGAGGAAAAAGCAACCATTACAAAAAGTTCACCCTTGATACAACAGCAGTAATTTGTTTACGGGTTATGACACCAGGGTACAAAAACACAGAGCTGGTTTCACTAAGAAACAGATAAAAACGTAAAGGCTGTGCCAATTATAGCATAATAAGAACATATAACCTTTGAAAAGTCAAGCATTTAAAAAAACCAAAAAGAAATATGAAGATACTGCTGCGCAGAACAGCCTTGGAAGGCTAAATGAAGATTTTTACAAAATTTCAAAGCATTCAATTTAAAGGCCAGCTGACCAACATTTGTGACCACAGGGACTCGCAAAGTAATTTCAGGCTTGAAATGTGCTGAAGTAATACATTTTTTTAACACTGACTGCTGTGGATATACAATGCTCTTATTTATATGATTAGAATAAAATTGTTAACCAAGGTAAAATACGCCATTTGAAGGTTCTGATTCCCAAGCTGGGAATCAGCCTATGTACTCCAGAGGCTCAGTAATTCAGAAGCAGAGAGGTGGTCATTTGTACCTGAACAACTCCAGGACAACAACAACAACAAAAAAGCTACCTATAACTTGGTAATAGATAATAAAATTTCACTTGATACTCTAATTTCCTTACAGCCACCTTTATCTGCTTTTCTACATATGAGGACAAAAAATAAAAGCAGGTCTAATTGCTCTTCTGCTCCAGATACTTCTAGATAGCTTGAAAACTATAACACCAATGATGCTAGTAGCACCATAATTCAGTTCAAGGACAAAAACTTGCTTAGAAAAAAATCAGTGTTAGTTTCACTATGCTTAAAAGGCAACTAATGTTTTGGTTTGGGGTGAGTTGTTTCGATGGGGGATTTTAACTATTAAAAAGTTGGGGTTTTCTTTTATCATCTATTTTTTATTAGAAACCTTAAGTTTTCTTTTAAAGAAAATAGTGTATCAAAATGGATTTTTTTTTTTTAGTTTTTTTTTTAAGCCTTTCAGTTCATAGTTTTAGCTTCAAACATATGCCAGTAACTTGGGGGTAATGGAGAAGGCAAGAACAGGAACGGTGCTTATATCCTTTTATTCAATAGGATTTAAGCCTTAGAAATAACTAGCTACAGATTATACACCTGTTGTCTCTTGAATGTTTTGACACTTCTAAAGCTAATGACACTTAAAAAATACTAATATTCTAATATGTTATTTTTTAAATATATGCTCATCTTCCTCATGATACAAGGAAAACAAGTGCCTGGAAAACATAGGGTTAAAACACTTTTAACTTAACTTAGGTCTAAGATGGAGAATAAGGTTTGTGTTGTAAGTCTGTAGTGTGATAACAGAATTTAGTAGTCTTACTAACGAGAGTGAATCATTTCTTTTCATCCTTCTAATGAGTGAGTTCTTTCTTACCATCCTTATAATTTATCAGCTAGTTTGGAGGCACTGACTCCCGAACATCTGCTAGCTTCGGATACTCCTTGTCTGTCCATCCTGTCCTGCTTGCAATAAATTTTGTACCAAGGTCAAACGGCTCTAAATCTTTGCCAGCTCTCAGAAACTTTCAGATACGACTGGGTTCAGCTAATTGGGGATTACTGGAGCATCCAACTGTGCCAAAGGTGAAAAGTACACCCTGAGGAAGACTGCTTACTTCATCTTGAAGCCCCCTGCCCAGATGAGGAAGACTGCTTACTTCCTCTTGAAGAGTCCTGCCCACGATCATCAAAGGGCAGTGCGATCATCAAAGGGCAGTGCGCAAGCACCAAAAGGGAGGAGACTTATGATAATGAGTACCTAAACTAATTATAATATCCCCACCACTCTCTCGGGAACCTAATGAATATGCATGGTTGTGTATAATAAATATCTACTTGCTTAACCCCTTGGCATGCAAGTTAGGAGGAGTGATCCCCTTGCACCTGGCGCCGTAATAAACATACCTGCTTTACAACTCTCCTTGAGTTGTGGAGTCTGATTCCGTGCTTCACTCGATGCCTTTATGTATTTTTAAGCTAGAAATGCTAGGAGCTTCTGCCTCTATAGCATAAATTAATATATTTTATTATCTAGTTTAAAACCTTGTGTGCATTACAGAAGGATACATAGCCTGACCATTCAGTGTTTCTGTTTGCTAACCAGAAGCTTCTACTGTAAATGGCAAATTCTTCAAGAGAATAATCCAACACAGCAAATGAGAAATCACTCTAATCTTTTCTCTAAATGAAAAGCAGAAAAAGCAGAAATATGTATTTTACTAAGATTTTTGTTACTATGTTTTCCCCAATACTAATCTATGACCAGCTTTGCACAGGGACAGATTATACAGATCTAGACCTAGCACTTTTCCCCCCCAAGTCTGAAAAGCAACAGCCTCAACTGAATGCTTTGTGAAAGTCAAAAAGCATGCTCAGAACCACTCCCTATTTGGTCAGCAGTTAGATCATCAATGTAGGCAGCCAATCACATATATATGGATGTGATTAAGTATCAATATGCTTTTGATGACAGAGCCAATTCCTTTAAATGGAAAAGCAGTTGATGGTCCAAGAAATTTCAATTCTCACATCAGAAGCCTAAAGCTGTTGGCAGAGCTGCAATTCACATCATTGTTATTTCACTTCCTTAAGACTGAAAGAGGGAAGGAGATAAAAGTACGAAATATCCAAAGCACAAAGGCAGATGGTAAACGACAGGCACAGCACTCAATATAAGGGGTTTGCATCAGTACTTGAAGTAGAGGTGAAAAATATTTCATGAAGATTAACACCTTACAATAGTCTTGGCAACACAGGTTAAACAACATTTGTCTTTTGCCTCCTGCTTTTGGTGGAAAGAGCTCAGTTCCCTAAGATCCCTCAGATCCTGAATAGGAGAGGTGCACCAGAAACCAAAAGAGCTAGCATTTTATAAATCAGTCTTGAAAAAACACAAAATGAAACAAGAACTTCCTATTTAGAGCTTTTATCCATATACACAAAAGGTTTTCAGTATCCTTCCATGCATGGAATTGATAGTGCACTTTCTACAAGTTTTCTGTGCAAGCACACAATTCAAAGTATATCAAGAAGAAATAATTGAATAGTACATAACAGAAGTGAAATGGTATAAACAGACTGAATAAGTTGATAAAGCTACGGTATCACTATTGTTTTCCTGCAAAACTCAGATAAGTGTATGCTAAATATTAAGGACATCGCCATAATCATGAATCAAAAATCAGATTTTTTATTTTCTAAAGTTACATTAATTATGTTATGACATCTAACTGCTAGTTATAAGTGAACAAGTTACTTCCTAACATGAATTTTGGTTTGTTTTTAACATAACTCATTATTTTGCATAACTTCGTGGGAATTAATTAAAAAAGAAAAAGCAGGCAAGAATAATTTAGATATAAAGCTATCTGACCTAGCTAGCATTCATGGCTTTGTATGCTGAATCTTAAAACTTAAGTAGGTATGTCACTGAAAAAGATTAACAGTGTAAAAAAGGGCCAGATTGCAGCCATAGCCAAGTAGATGTGTATGAAGTAATGACATTCTACGGGAAGGGCTGAAACTTCTTATCTCTACAGAGATAAACACATACTAGGGAGATGTATACAGAATCTGCTTTAATAGATACATTACCACAAGCTGAATTCATTCCTAAGAAAAACAATGTTCACTGACTATAAATATGAATCAAAGCAGCAAAAGAATCACAGCAAAGAGATACCAGAACTAACCTGAGAATGTGCATGCTCAAGAACTACAGGCAGCCACACGGTGGCAAACTAGCTGACTTCAGACATACCCCGTGAGACTGCTTTGACTGTTAGCTCTGAAAAGCCAAGCAACTGAAATCAAGCAAGAAGAAAGGCTAAGCTTTTAAGAAATTATTATACCCCACATTATTTTTCATACTGCAGATACTAAGGAAGGGGTAATATGCAACAAACATAAACGGACAAGTTCTTGCCCTTTGGATGAACTCACTGCCTTTTGGTCTGGAAAAACAGTTGGCAAAATACTTCAATCATACATGTATTGAGACTTAACAAAAGCATTTGATTAGAAGTCAGTTTCACTCACTTTAGTAGACTATTTTACTTTCTCAGAGGAGGAATTCCAAGTTTAATACAGTTGAAACCAAGCATAACAGCTCTAATTCTAGCCACTAAACTATGTTAATTTTTCTGATGAGACATACAGTACTACGCTGTATCCAGTAAGAAGGTTAAAAGAGCATTTCTAAGGAAGGTGAAAAATAAAGATAATCTGAACAGCCCATGAAGAGTCAAGCAGGTCTTGAAGAGTATAGAGACGTTACTATCCTACAGATTTGTCTTACAAATGAGACGAGGGAAGAATACCCCACTAACACATTTAGACTTGGCATTAAAAATAAATTTTTTACTGGTTACAAGCCTGGAACAGCAATATACGATGTAATAATGGTGCTAAAGACTATAATAGCATCACCCACTTGCTCCCTCCCTGTCAAATAGATCAGGGCATGACATGCCTACAGCTGCTGAACTGATCTACTTGTTCAAGATGTAACGTCATTTCCACACAGACAGGAAAACGTTCACTCACTTTCCCCACAAACGAACTATTTTAGGCAGGAAAATGAGACTGTTATAAAAAAAGGAGACATAATTATTTAGTAGGTACTGGGAAAAGAACTGACAAGGTAAGGGAAACTATGAACTGAAGTTAACATTGATTTTACATGAGCATTGGCAAAGAATAGTTAGGGATGGAAAGGGCCTTAAGATCATCTAGTTCCAACCCCCTGCTATGGGCAGGAGCACCTCACACTAAAAAATGTCACCCAAGGCTCTGCCCAACCCGGCCTTGAACACCACCAGCGATGGAGCATTCCCAACTTCCCTGGACAACCCATTCCAGTGCCTCACCACCCTTGCAGTAAAGAGTTTCTTCCTCATATCCAAATCTAAACTTCCCCTGCTTAAGTTTGAACCCATTACCCCTTGTCCTATCACTACAGTCCCTAATGAAGAGTCCCTCCCCAGCACCCCTATAGCACCCCTTCAGATACTGGAAGGCTGCTAATGAGGTCTCCACACAGCCTTCTCTTCTCCAGGATGAACAGAACCAACTTTCTCATCCTATCTTCATACAGGAGGTGTTCCAGTCCCCTCATCATCCTCGTGGCCCTCCTCTGGACTTGTTCCAACAGTTCCATGTCCTTTTTATTGTGAGGACACCAGAACTGCACAATACTCCAAGTGAGGTCTCACCAGAGCAGAGTAGATGGGCAGGATCACCTCCCTCGACATGCTGGTCACGCTCCTTTTGATGCAGCCCAGGATACGGTTGGCTTTCTGGGCTGCAAGTGCACACTGCCCGCTCATGTTCATTTTTTCATTGACCAACACCCCCAAGTCCTTCTCTGCAGGGCTGCTCTGAATGTCTCCTCTGCCCAACATGTAGCTGTGCCCTGGATTGCTCCCACCTAGGTCCCGCAACTTGACACAGTCAAACGTCATCAAGTTAACATCAGCCCACCTCACAAGCATGTCAAGGTCCCTCTGGATGGCATTCCTTCCCTCCAGCATATCAACCGAACCACCCAGCTTGGTGTCATCGGCAAACTTGCTGAGGGAGCACTCAATACCACTGTCCATGTCACCAACAAAGATGTTGAACACGACCGGTCCCAACACCGATCCCTGAGGGACACTACTCATTACTGGTCTCCAGCTGGACATGGAGCCACTGACCATAACTCTGCGTGCGGCCATCCAGTCAGTTCTTTATCTACCGAGTGGTCCACCTATCAAATCGATGTCTCTTCAACTTAGAGACAAGGATGTCATGTGAGACAGTGACAAACGCTTTGCACAAGTCCAGGTAGATGACATCAACTGCTCTACCCCTGTCCATCAGTTCTGTAGCCCCATCATAGAAGGCCACCAGATTGGTCTGGCAGGATTTCCCCTTATTGAAGGCATGCTGGCTGTCACCAAACAAACATTAGAAATAGATACTCTTTTTTGTTTAATCAGCTTGTTTGTTTTTTTTTTTTTTTTCCTGGACAAAGGTAGTACAAGCACTATTCAATGGAAAAAAAAAATTTAAAAAAATCACTTTTGTTAGAAAACTTTAATAAAAATAAGTTTGCTCATGAAGAGCTAGTCAATTGTGGGAACATTAATTACATAAACGTAACTCCATATTTTTAGAGCAAACTATTTCCTAATATACACACTGAAATTTTACATTCATAGAAAATCACACAAAACATTGAGTAGTATACTTACCCACCCACAAAGCAGAGGATATAAAATGCAAAGTAAAATATAGCGAAGGGTCCAAAAGTTACTAGAAAAAGCACAAGGCCAAGACTTCCCCATCCCCATATGGAAAGACTGGTCTGTAAACAAGAACACAAGGAAATGAAATAATTAACACGATATTCATGCAACTTTAAGACTTCAAATCAGTATTTCCTGTTTCTAAAAACCTTGATACACTTTAACTACATACAAAATAAATTCTGCTTGATGAAATAAAAATTACATTTTTTAAAAGCATATTGCTATCCAATTATACTGTACATTAGTAGTCTAGTTAAGCCAACATTAGAGCATTCTTCTTTCAAATATTATTACTCATCTCTCTTCAGACACAATTATTGCCCTTTAATTTACAATTTCTTTCTTCTCTATTCTCATGTTGTGCACTTTGTTTCTTGAGATACCCTTTTTTCTTCCTCCCTGTAAAATTCTCCACTATTTCCAAGAAATATGTCAGCTTTGCAACAAAAAGGGAGATTAACACAATCTCATTTCTTACAACTAAACATGTCATTTTCCACAGCCTAGGAACACTACACTTCTTCCCTAGATCAAAGCAGTTGCAAGACCAAGAAAGTGTCACTTTCTCCAGTCAAGTCTCAAAAGGGCCAACAGGTGTTGTTTACTTTTACTCTTTAAATAGAGAGAAACTTCAGAAATTGCCTCTAACAATTTTTACCACAGATATCAAGAATATTCAAACTTTTTTTTTTTAATATCTAAATACAATTCTGGTTTAAAATCAGGATGTTTAATATATTGAAGAGATCCCAGATTTCCAGATTAACATTTTCTTCACACAGGCACCATCATCCTCCTAGAAGAGATCTGGCTTAGCAGGTAAGACTGATACTTTGGCAGCAGGGAAGACAAGGCTTGTTTGGGAAGCCCCTGGTACAGGTAAAATCATCCACAAGTGCATCTGAGGGGCTGGTGGGATTTTTGGGCTGGTGCCCCGTGTAACACAGCAGGCAAAACTTCCTGCACCGATGGATTCACCAAGAGTACGAAAAAGCAGTGAGATTCAGGTTATTGTGTCACTGTAGGTTATAATAGGTGTGCATTCATAAACATATACACACATATGTCTGTCTGTATGCTCATATATACACATGTATGCAGGGTAATCTAAAAAGCAAGGTAGGGAAAACAAAGCTACAATAGTTTTGGACCTTCATAGTGCTGCAATGCAGACAACAAAGATTATATAAATTTAATTCAATCTAGTCTCTAGTGCAATATGGAAAGTGTGTTACAGCCAAGTCCAAAAGCATGAAGCTGATGATAAGTATTTATAGGCCACCAAAACTGTTCCAGCTCTAAGGTTCTCAACTTTTCTTTTTTTGTTGTCTAATTTATGCCTTTCCTACCAGTGATCAAATGACACCCTGATGGGAACTCAGACAACTGCTATGTCAACAAGTAACACTAAGAAAGTATTTAAATAAACTCGTCTTGCAGTTTGACATTTAGAAAACAAGCCGAGATCGAACACCATATTTGCAGAGAGTCCCGTTTTAGCATTTAATACGGAGGACAAGAGAAGCTTGCCTATAGCTCTCCAATTCCTCTAAAGTGCCTGTTTAGATTGCATCATTACATCTTGGACACAGGATTCAGAAAAATTAACTTTCTCATAAAAAAGCTTTAAAAATCCTATAAACAATGAAAAATAATATAAAATAAGGCTCCTACATAAAGTAGCTTCAGTTCTTTTCTGAGAGCAAGACACTAGATCGCCCAAAAGCAAAATCGTAGCTCTACGGAGAGACCATTTCATAGATGTAATTATCAGAGCTATTTAATTCTTCCTAATTTATTATAAGTTTAATGTAGTGTTAAAACAAACTTCTGCTTTCCTTCTAGATAAAGTTTCTTAGCAAGAGACAGAGGTTATACTTTTCTTTCCTCTTAGTGCTTGGGACTGGAAAAAATGACTCGTCTACATACTCATATGCTCTTTAATTAAAAGTATTGCAATTATAAAAATGGTCTACCAAGGTACTCAATTCTCTTTAAGCTGAAAAAGATGATATTTACAATACAATCCACACAGCTAAAAGGTTGACTATCTGTGCTACAGTAAATTAAAAACAATTTTTGGCCACAACTCAATAGAAGATTTTGTTGACTCATAATAAGCAAATGCAGTAGATAAACTGCTCAGAAGGTGGGCAGGAGAAAGACATTAATTAAAAAAAAAAAAAATACAAATACAACAATTAACTAAGAAAGACAGGAGCTCTCATTATACAGCTACATTTCAATACACAAAGAAGATCCCTCATATTCATGCCCTCAGAAATACATTTAGAACTTCTGCAGAGCACTATAAGCAACAGGAAGATATGTACATAGAAGATAACATTTAATCATGCTCTTTTTTTCCAAAAAAAAATTAGTATGCTTAATGGCATTATTCAAAAAAGTTAAGTTCTGAATATGAGGTGAACACTCTAAATGGCTTAACAAAATTTAATTAAACTAGATAGCAGGACACATATTCAGAGTTAGATAAATGCATAATTAACAAAGAAAGTTCTGTAAGTCTGACAAATAAAACCATAACCTTTTGTCCTATGCTCTAGTTTTAAAATTTAGCATATGGCTACAGAGATTCAAATCTCATTCAGTATTTTAATAGGATTTCTTAAAACTTGCGCAACTTGGTAGACCGCTGTAAGTACAACAGATACTGGCCCAATTCTCAAATTTAGATGAGTGGTTTATAGCCTATCAGATTTTGGGACGTGCAAAAAAAAAAAAAAAAAACCGAACAAAAAAATCATTAGCATAGTTCCCATTAGGCTGACTGTAAGCAAAACTTCCCCTAACTTCACAGTTCTTAAAAGGACTTCAGCAGTATAAGTCCCACTCAAAAACTTAAAACTTTAACGTCTCTTTAAAACATCAAAATCAACTATCAGATGGAAGTCCAAACATTACACAGGTATGACTATGCAGCTGGTCAGTACAGAACTAGCTCAGGTATTTATATTCAAACCCCGCTACTTATAACTTAGTTCCAAATCAGCTTCATTTATAATGTCAATTCTTTAGAAGATTCACAGATTTACTGAAGATCTGTCTAGCCATACTGCAGTTAAGTGCAGGGTGAACATTTATCACTTGACAGAAAGACCAAGCCAGTCTTCTGAAGAGATGCTACAATGCTGGCATCACATCACAGCTATCCAGACTCCTTAAGAGAAGCTGACATGGCCTATGCTGGGAGGGCAAACACCCAAACTGAACTATCATAGTACTATCTACTGAATTTCAAGAAACTAGGGATAGTTACCTAACTACTGAAGAAGAATATAGGCCTTAATCCTGCAGCAGGCATATATGGGTATATACTGAGCACACAGATCCACATTCCAGATCCACAACTGTTCCATCACTTAGTCACTTTTGGTTAACATCATGGCAGATGCCATATACCAGCCCCACCATCACCACTTCTTAATCTTTCATATCTAAGATAATACAAAGAAAGACTTCTGCAGTGTATTTGTAAAGTCAAATATGCAAACAACTAATATAGCATCAGTGATACACAGTAATTTTCTTCCCATAGTATGGAATTGCTTGAGCAAAATAAACTGCGATTTAAGAAATGGGCTGCTTATAAGTCCAAAGAGACACTGAAGAGCTCATCAGGCTAGAGAGGATGCACCAAGGTAATATTCACATGAGCTTAATCCAGCTGTTACAGATAATGAGACTGTCACCTCTCAACAACACCTGCTTTGTTTTTTGACTAGGCTTTGTCCTGAACATTTTTTCTATAGTACCTAGCCAACTACTAAAAGCAGTACACAAAAAAAACCCCACACCTTTTCCTTATATACATATGATTTTCCTTTCTTTGGCTTGTGCTTCCTAATTAATGCAACATATTGATGGTCCCAGTTGCATACTGTTAGTGCTGAACTAAGATTATGTGACTTATCATGACCATTCACACAGGAGCTTATGTAAATCCATAAAATTCTCTGCCCAGAAACCTAGTCCACAGAGTCTTCAACCAACAGTTTAAGAAAAGAAAAATCCCACTGTATTTTAGTATGCAGTTATACATAATGTAATTTAGTAGTTATGAATTGAGTATTTTGCCAAAAAAACCAATGGGAGCATGACAAAGATTTAATGCAACAACCACAACGACTTACTCCAATAACAAACGCAACTGTCTCACTATACTTCAAAGTAGCTTCAATAGGTTTCTTGTTTGCTTAATCCAACACGCTTTCAGAGCTTTGCCTTATCCTACCTTCAAGCAAAATCCTTGCTTGATACAGGCAAAATCAAGCCTGTACACTTGATATTGATATACTTGATACACCTTCACTAAAATGATTCACCAATGTAACTGTAGGTTTGTTGTCTGGATTTAAACTGGTGCTGTCAATTTCAGCTTGTAGCTGGTAATAAGACACATGTCTCTAGTTCAGTGCAAAACCAGTGCTACTCCAGAAATCCAGCCAGTAGGTATTCCACTTCTTCCTATCCTCCCCTCCACCTTCAAACAACAGCAATCACATGTGTTTCCTCTCAGGAGGCTCTGGGTTCCAGGGTCCTCCCACTGCAGCCAGAAGCTCCTGTTCCAGGTACTCAGCTCTCTTGTCCATTCCCTACCATGCTTAGAGTAGTTATGATTTCAAGTTTGGAGACAGGGCAAGAGCGGAAACAAAGAACAACCTCACAAGGCGACTGGGCTCTGGAATCATCAGTTTGTCAATCCTGAAGCTTCATCAGAATACTACATAAATCTTACACCAGTAGCATCTAGCAGGCCCATACCACTTCTGGAGATTGCCATTTGTGATTGTTTACAAATATAATAGCTGAAACAGAATAATCTGAACACTGAAAGAATAGCGTAATTGAAAAATAAACCTACACTACTTTGCTCACAACTATTTTACTATGCACATTCAACTACATCTGTCCATTAATATTGAAAAATTACAGCAGCTAACATGTCCCTAACTAGACATTGATAAGCAAACTGTCATTTGCCATTTGGGTGACTTAAACTGGATTTTTCTTTTTTTAATATGATGTTTTGCCAAATGTATTTAATGCCACCTTTGGGCTCACATTTTAAAAAACTGTCAAGGATTACATACACAGTAGATGTCAAGTTACATTTTGTTAATTCTCCACATCTGCCTTTTAATTTGACTCCCATTTTGCGTACAACTGGAACATGTTCATATATAAACCTTTCCATAATAAAGGTGAGTGTCATTTTTGTCAAGTGTTTAAAAACATTATTTTAGGATTCAAATCAGTGTCTCTTCAAAAGCCTGACAAGTGAAATTGGAAAGTTGTAGCAACTGGAGTGCCAATTTCATTTGCATTGAAACTGCTATATTGCACTGCTAGAGAAATATTTAAAAATTGTGAAATAAGCCATTAGCAACTTCATAGTTACATTCTATTTGCAAAAGTTGCAGCAATCAAGTGAAACACATGTCAAGTGGGGTTTTTGAAAAGTTCTGCATATCCTCATTTCCTAACATCACTAAAAGGTCTCTTTTTAACCTCCTCCTCCTTATCCTTTTGCCCTTTCCTTCCTTAGCCCAAAGAGGCAAGGTAAACCAAAACCCTAAGCTCCATTCTTACTTCACGGTACACAAAAATGAGAGTAGTAAATCTACACAACAATTTACTGCAGCACTCACACGAAAACTCTTTGCATTTTTTTAACAGAAATTTTACATCGTCTCTTTTGGGTTTATTGTTCCAAGTTTTGATTTTTCTTCCCAAAGCAAGCTTAAACTATTAAAGTATAAATATACGCAGCAATCATCTTTTAAATAAAGAAAAGCATTACACGATTTAAGAGTTAAGAACTTAGGCCAATTAAGTTTCTTCGGGGTAAGTTCAGTATTTCTGCTGATCCCTCCTAGTTGCAGAGACCGGAAACTCTCCTCTTCTCTGCTATGCTATGCAAGAGTAAATCTGTCTCCTCTCTACCTCACCTTCTCCTCTTCCACTCAACATGCATCTTACATGTCAAATGGCTTAATTGGTTAGCAGTTGGATTAATTCAAGTGCAATCACATCTAACTATGTAGTCTGCATTTTCCTGCTGCTCCTCACACTGCATGAGACAGAAAAGCTCTGAGGATCATTTTCCCCTACCCTTCCCCACAGTTTTTACAAGGTGGTCTAACAAAGCTCTTACAAACAGGGAACAATCTTCCATATAAATTCTAGAACCACGACTACTGCAGTGTTCTGACTATTCACCAAACTCATTTTTAGAAGTGCAAACCTTTAAAAGAAAATATCTGCTAACATTTTCTTAAAATACATAACACTGAAGTACAGCATGTAACTAAAAGGTTTCAAAGCTATTGTGCATGTTATTTCAATTTCAGCACTTAACCAGAAAACGTAAATTCCAATACTAATATCTGCCCATTTGCCAGTCAGAATATTGCTATTAAAGTAAAAATGGACAAATTACGTTCTGTATTTTGATATAACTGGCTTGTGTAATAAAGCTCATGAAGAAAAAGAACAGTCTTTTGATTAACACTCCTAATTTTTCTACCAGAAATGGTATTTTCAGCATCAACCCTTCTCGTCAACTGGGCGGGGGGGGGGGGGGTGAAAAG
>JANRGW010045175.1:1689-12017 GCA_024733675.1 Psilopsiagon aymara | reverse complement strand
GCCCCATCCCTGGCAGTGCTCAAGGCCAGGTTGGACACAGGGGCTTGGAGCACCCTGCTCTATGGAAGGGGTCCCTGTCCGTGGTGGGGGTTGAACTGGATGGGCTTTGAGGTCCCTTCCAACCCAAACCATTCCATGATTCCTACCACCATACACTTCCACGTAGCTTGTGTGGCTCACAAAGAGAATATTGCACTTTGAAACATCTGACTCTTTTAAGTGGAGGGTGAAACTGTAGAAAGAATTTAGATTTAACAACTTTAATGTGCATCAGTTCTTTACAGCCGTTGAATGACTCATTCTTTTTAATGGTGATGGCCTTCAGCAAGTTTAGGAAATAACAGGCTTTTAGGTAAAATAAATACACTTAGTTCTACAATGAATAAATAAATTTGCTGTGAAGTTGTGTAGAGACGTGTTTCTGTAACTCATTAATTGTGCTCTTGGGTCCACAAGGAAGTCTTTCTACAAATGCTGCAGTTTACATGGGCTCAGATGGGTGAATGCTGCTGCAGAGCAGAGCGAGGGCTCAGGGAAGCGGTGCCCTCTCTTGCAGTGCTGTAGCTGTTGTCTCCCAGTGGAGGATTTTCAGGTTCATGCAGACTGAGATGCAAATGTCTGTGTTAATGCAGGTGTTGTAGGCACCTCTGGTAATCCCATGCAGAACCTGTGAATTATCACAAGTGTCTAGCCAAAGGATAAAGACACAGGAGGTTTCAAAAGCAACATTCCCATAGTAGCATCTCTTAAGCTGCCAGGGATGTGTGCCTTGCAAGTAACCAGTGCATCTGGGTGATTAAAGCCTTTGCTCTTTGTCTGAAACATCAGTGTTGAATAGATGCTTCCTCTGAGCTCTTTCATATACTTTTTTTGTTACGGGTCATCAGTTGCTTGTGTCTGCTTCTAATATACAAATTCTTTTGTTCTCTTTGATAGAACTTCATCTGTACAGGGCTAATTTGGCCTTTCCACAGCAGAATCTCATATATTTATAGTTTTATTTTCAGTCTATCAAACATCTCCAGAACTTGTTTGGTTTTCATTTCCTTGCTTTCCTTCACTATAAATATTTTCATGCATAAAGATAATATTCCTCTCAGAAGCCTGTTGTATACATTTGGCCAGTACTGTGACAGAGTGCTGCTTCAGGGCATGGGAACTTAACATCTCTGACACATTATCACAAATAATCACTTAAGCATTTAAATAATTTTCATGTTTCTCTCTTCCCTGTTGTTACAGCACCCTTAACCCTATAACGACCCCTCACCCCCAGACTGCTGTTTTGCAATAAATTTATTTAAAATCCTGTCATCACTCTATACTATAGGATAAGAATTTAGTGATACTCGTATCTCAAAAGTAGGCCTGCAAGAATGAAGTATTTTTACAGAAGTCACCCTGTTACTTAGGTTAGGAAGTTAGATGAGGATCATGGAGGAAGGAAAGTGCTAATAGTGAAAAAGGATCGAGTCAGGGTTTACACGTCTATGGGGACCTGTTGGAACTCATCCGGGACTCTTGCCATTGCAAGACCACTGACTGTCTGTTAGATCACATCTGGAGAGCTGCAGCCAGGTTTTGGGCTCCTGGACATAGGAAAGGTGTTTCTGGACTGGGGCAAGTTCAGTGGAAGGCTGCCACAATGGTTAGGGACTGGAGAAGTTTCTATAAGATGGGAAGATGAGCTTGAGGGATTTAGGCTCTTTTAGTTTGGACAAAAGAAGGTGTCAAGTCAAGGCTATGGCAGGAGTTTCAGAGGAAGGGTTAGCAGCATTCCTAACACTCATAGGAGTGGATTACTGAGAAGATAGAACCAAGCTCTTTATAGAAGTGTGTAGCAGGAAGATGAGAATGAATGGTCATGAACGGAAGGAATCGAGAGGTTCCAGCCTGATGGAAGACAAGAATTCTTCATGGTCAGGGAAGACTTTCAAGCAGCTTGGAGAAGCCATAGGGTCTCTGTCCCTGGTGACTTTCAAGACCCAACTGGACAAATCCCTGGTCTGGCCTGAATTCAGTGTTAACCCTGCTTTGAGCAAGGGGGCAGGGTAGAGGCCTCCTAGGGTCCTCTTCAACCTTAATTAGGACTCTTAAGGTAAGAATAGTTAAAACCATATTGAAACTGGCCGAAAAATGAGGAATTGTTTTAACTTTTCTAGTATGGTGAAGGCCAATGCAATATCCTGTATCTGCAGTACTGACTTTTACTGTACCTTTAAGCAGCTTACTTTTGCTAATATCACATTGACAGAAAACCACCCTAAAGAACCCCGGACACGATTTCGTGGGCATATGCCTGTCAGGCTTTCATAACAGTCTTTTTACTAAAAACCAAATATATAGTACTCTTTCTGCTGTGGTTCGTCAGTGCCATAGTTGGTCATGTCATCAGCGGCAGAGGGCTACACGGAAATGAAAACTTCAATTCAGAATTCTAATTTCAGATGAGGTATGCAATCTATTTTACTGTTGCCAAGAAAGCAGATAGCTTTTGGTGGTTTACCTGTCTGGTGTTTTTGCTGTATGAAATAACATTAATAGGTGATACTTTAGGCAGAGCATAAATACACCATTCTCACAGAGTGAGTGATCTAATAAATTGTCGTCATCTGTGTTGTATTTGAGTACAAGAATGTATTTTGTTTGGTTTTGGTATGGGAATGTAAGAGAAAGGACTAATAGGACTTCCTAGAGCACAAGTTATCCAGCATGAATAATAGTAGAATGTTCACAGCACATGGCAACATTCTCCCCACATGTACATAGGTAGTTTGGGGTGCTGACGAACATGTGCTAGTTTAATTAGCTTCTCCTGGCATTGTTTCTCTTTTAAATAAAGCTTTCACATTGGCTTTCCCATAAAGTCATGTTGTAGCATAACTTGCCTTTGGAAAATACAATGATTAAGTCTTCAAACCCCACAAAAGATGTTATTTGCTGTGCATTTTTCAAATTCTGCTGCAGAAACAATATGACCTAAATATTTAATCAGGCTTAGCAGAATTGGCTTTTTTTATTGCAGCAGATTAATCTAGTTTCTCTGAGCTGATACATGTGGCATGTATGTCTTCAAGACCTTACGTTTTCTCAGTAACATTAAAGATTTATATCCTTCGTAAAATCTGGCATGCACCTTGAGGAAGGCTACGAATTACAATTACTTAAACATTAGCGCTGGGAATTTTTCTTTTGAATCCTCTAGATGCGGTTTCAGACTAGATTGTACTCATAGGGATGTTAGTGAGAACTGGCTTTGTACTGCTTTTCTATTCCCTGCCTGATTTTCTTCATTTCTGTGTTGTCAAAAAGATGTCAGCCTGGTGGTGCTGTTTGTGCTTTTGTCCTTGATGTATATGTTTTAAAATTGCAGTTGACTTCACTAGGGAAAATAACAGCATTCTGGTTTAAATAAATAAGGATGTAAGTAGCTTTGCATGTTTTGCTTAGTGCTGTTGTCTTGTTCAAGTCTGTTCTTGAAATTATGGGTGAAAAAATTAATATGAGCATATCCATGGATTTTTTAGGTCTTATTTTTTCTATATAGTCTTATTTTTTCTGTTTATCTGTGGCTGTGGTCTTGTGTACACCTCTTGGATTGCATGGAGTTTGAGTTAAAAATCGGAAGTGATATGATCGCCGAAACCAAACCAATTGCAGTGGCCATTTGAGACATTGACAAACAGAGGAACAGCAGGTTTGAAAGAATCTTTAGCAAAGTCTTGTTTGTTTGTTGGTTGGATGATCTGCATGTTTCACACACGGTCATTGGAGAGCTTCCAGATGATCAGGGAGACTCAGTAAAGTTGCAGAAAGCCACAGCATCCATTCATACCAAGAGGGCAAACTGCGTCCTGGGGTTCATCAAACATAGTAAAACCAGCCAGTGAGAAGAGGTGATGGTCCTGCTGAATTCAGCTTGGATGTGGCCTCTCCTTGAGTTCTGTGTGCAGTGCTTGGGCCCACCATTTAAAAAGGACGTGAAGGTCCTTGGTGTGTCTGAATGCGTCCAGAGGAGAGCAACAAAGCTGGTGAGAGGTCTCAAAGAGATGTCTAAAGAAGGGATTCAGGCTCGTCTAGTTTGGAGAGAAGACGGCCAAGGAGCAACCTCGTAGCTCTATACACCTTCCTGAGGATGTGGAAAGGGAGGTGCTGAGTTCCTTTCACTGGGATCCAGTGATAGGATGCTTGATGATGGTTCAAAGCTTCATCAGGGAAGGTTAGTCTGGATATTAGGAAGCATTTCTTTACAGGGAGAGTGGTCAAAGCATTGAACAGGCTTCCTACATAGTCAGTGCTCAAGAAGCATTTGGACCATGCCCCTAAAAACAATGCTTGAACTTGGTCGGCTTTGAGTTGGTCAGAAAGCTGGATTAGGTGATTGTTGTAGGTCTCTTCCAACTGAAAATATTCTATGCAGGTGGGATATGACTCTGCTGTCACACAAGTGCTGTTCAGCTCATTGCTAAATCTCCACCTTCAGCTGACATCGACGTCAAACTCCCATTGATTGTGAGTGTTTCTTTGATGCCCTTGTTTGGGATTGTCCAGACTCTGTGGAAAGGAAACTTTCCTTTGCCTTCATCAAATCTGTGCAAAGTTACAAATAAATACAGATCTTTTGGGTTAATTTTTATACAGATAAAAAAATTACATTTCCCCTACATCTATGTGGGTAGCTGACAGTGAAGAGTGTGTACAGCAAAGGTCTTTGCTCTCTCTGGGGTCAGATTGATGATGAGAGCATTCATTTTAACTACTGCTGGTTCAAACGGATCTAAAAAGCTCTGAGGAAGAGGACAGGAGATTGGCATGCGGGTAAGAGTTATCCTCACGGTACATTTTTTTGTTCAAACCACACATTATCCATGGTTAGCAAATGAGCCTTTTTTATGTCAGTTTTGGTGTTCTGTTAAATTTTTGTTTCTCCCTTTCAATTCACCACCAGCTCTGTGTAATAGAAAAAGTAGAAAAACAATCAAGAAACCCACAAAAACACCTATGGGAATAAACCCTTGGAGACTTCTAAATGTCACTTTCTGGCTTCTTCAGGATTGAATTTGATGCTTTGACTTGATGCCTGTCAGTTTGGAGCAGCTTCACTTGGAGTATCTGCATTTGTTTTAAAGATGGTGTTGGGTTTCTATGTTCCTGTTCATTTCTTATCCAGTTTTTATTCTGGAATCACATAGCTGATCTGATGAGAGATGGGTAACTACCAGATAGAAAAGGATGCTCTCATTTTAGACTCCAAAATACCGATGGCTAACCTTTTTTGATTTAGAACTGAAAATTTGGGGGTTCTGTGGCTTTAATAGCCATAGCTATTAAAGGAAAGAATGTAAATAATTCAGTGGTCAATGGAGCATATGGAATATATATACTTCTATTTGGGATAACTCTAGTCCACCGTGATTTCCCAGACCGGTGTTGTCAGGCGCTACTTCTTGGCTATTGGAACTTGTCACTGCAGTGTTTTATTATCAGAAGTCAAAGGATAGCTTTTACTTTTTGTAAGAGGGAATTATTTCTGGTGTGGCATTTTAGTGCAGTATGAACTATAGTTTTGTCCTTCGGGTAAACAGAGTGCATGAACAATACATGCACACACACACCATCAATCAAATATGATGTTCTTTTTCAGCAATACTTTTAAAAATTTTTCAGTACTGTATTGTAGTTAAAGACTGCCTTTTGTTGTAAAGTACAAGTAATGTGCCCCATAAAACATACAGGAAATCAAAGACTTCAGTAACTTATAACTGTAGGTGCAGTGGCTACTGGAAAACTGATTTCTGGTGGCTCAACTACGTGATTTCAAAGTCAGTATCCTCAATTAGTCAGTGGAAGTTGGATGTATCTTAATGTATGCATCTGTTGAGGGAAGTGAGCCTTGATTTAACACAGGTTTAGATTAGAGGATTTAAATAATGGAGGTGCTTAGTCTTTGCTATGATTTAAGGTATGTTGGTCACAGTGGCTTGTGATGCAAGTTACAAAACACAGGTTTATGGGATCGCATTGCTCTTGGTATGGGTTTAAAATCGCACCTTTTGATAAGTAAGTTCACCTTTGCAAACAGAAATGGTGGAAGGAGGGGGTCACTGAATTGCGCTGGCTGTACTGTATGAATTCCCAAGAGGGCAGGTGACACTTGGAGGTTTGGTTTCCAAAGTGTGACACCTGAGCCAGCAGCTTCACCAACACCCAAAGTTGGCTCTGAGAGCTGCCTGCCCACGGGAATGGTTCCTCCTGTGCTCAGGCCAGTCCATGCTGAGGCAGGAGGAGGTGATGGCACCAAAGCTGTCAGTGAAGTGAGGGCAGTGCTGCTGGCCCTCACGTTGTGTCTACCCCAGCAGGGCACGAAACCCCTGGGTGAAGTTTCTGGGTAGTTTCTCCTCCTCCCATTACGTGCTGCGTTCTCATCCAGTTTGTCCCTTTGCAGTAGTGACGGAACCAGTGAATGGGCATGGGTTAATGGATCTGTCTGTCCTTTGAAACTGTTATTCTATGTCAAACTGCTCCATTGCTTTCTTGGCATCATCCATTACTCTTGGCACAAAAACCAAGGGACATTAAACCATGAATTAGCTTTCTTAAAGGAAAATACCTCTTTTTTCTGTTTTTTCTCCCTTTACCCTTGTCTTTCAGTTATACCTGCCGCCACTTGCGGAGATATGTATATGTGTTGGACAAACTGTATTTCCCCCACTCTCACTGCTCCACGCTGCAGCATTGCTTCTCGACCCTCAGTGACAATGGAGAGGAACTCTTGTCTTTAACTTGTTCTCACATTCTCAGATCGTATGCTTCCAGGTTATTAACCTCTGCTCTCCATTTACTGCATGCTGCATGCTCTGTGACTGATCTGTGCATGTTTTCAGTAAACTTATGAATAGAATAACGTTAATTTATAAGGGGATGTTTTGTGTCTTTGTGGCATCCTTGATATAGGTCCTAAAAAATGTGGTAAAAATGAATGATAACATTTTTGTTTCATTTTTATTTTATATATATATATATATAATGTTTGGCCTTTGGAAGTTTTAAATGCTTTTCATGTTAAAGTATTTTAATCCTTTTCCCAAAACTATGACATAAGAACATAAGCTGTGATTCATGAAGCTTCTATACAATTACGTAGTTTGTTTGGAATTAGTGGAGAGATGTAAGTCGTCTTACATGTAAGTGTCTAATACTTCATTGACGCCCGTTGTCTATATAAACTGCTTTTCAAGAAAGGGTATAACAAGAATCCACCAGCCCAAAATAACAACTTAAAGTCCTTGTTCATGGTGCAGAATTATACATGCTCTACAGAAACTGTGAAATAGCGGGATTTTAAGAATAAATTCAACTTGCAATACCCAAATGTTTTCTCTAAGCTGTTTACTCCAAGTAAAATCTTAAGTTTTACTGTTTCACTGTTGACGCTGCAGATAATAAAATATATTAAACAAGATGCCAGAAGCTTTAGGGGAAGAAACACAAAAATTGCATGACAGAATTGATCAGAACATGGAAAACATCCAGGGTGGAAATGCAGCTTCTCAGCTAAGCCGGCATACAATAGCAGTAGACCACACAGTAAACATAAGTAAAACCAGCTTTGATTTGTCAAGGGAAGAAAATATGGCATGCAAGCTGAAATAACTCTTTTTGTACAAAAGAAATTTTATAGTGGTACATAATGATGGAGAGTCACACTGAAGGATCTCAACAGGAGATGAAAATCTAGCTGTCCCACGGGCGTTCTCCACATTAATTTGGAACAGGGCTACAGCATTGAAGTAGGCAAACCCCTAAGATTTCAAAGGCATTACTTAAAAATTAATAATAATAATCGGCACAGTGTACACCAAAATCTTGTTTATAATGGAATGTTTTACACGTAGGACTAACACCCCGAAAACATGAAAGAAATAGCTTAATTATTCCAGCTTGAAATTTTGGTAATTCTGTACAATGGCAGCGCCACAACATTAAGTTGGCAGAATTACGCTTGGGAGACTAAATATTACTCCATGGATATTGCAACTCTCAGGTGTCTTTACGGATGAAAATAAGCAGTGATAACACTATATGCAGTTTTATATCTAAAGCTTCTGAAGTTTTTAGAGCAAAAAGTTCATTTCGTTAGTCTCTGTACTGAAACTGGTGGGGAAATAGTTTGCTGTGTTTTTCTCCGAAATGAGAGTTACGCATCAGTTGAGATATATTAGAATATATCAGCCAGGGAGACTGTAAAATCTCAGGTTTTCATTGCAGCCTATCCTTTCACGAGATAGGAGGAGGATGGGGTATTTGAAATAGAAAATGCTCTTGGAAAAATATATAGGTAGCAGGTTTTAGTGGCTAATTTTCTGTTGTTGTTCTGGTGATGTATGGCTAGAAAAGTGTGTGCTCAGGAAAGTTGCCTGCGGAAGTCCATAAATAACATTAAATACAGTGGCATAAATGGAGGTGTCAAAAGTGTGTTTTGTGGGGATCTGTGCATCCATCCTGTAGTAAGTACTGCAATATTTTATCCTGCTTAAAGAAGAGATGGGATGCATAAATTACAAAAGGCAGAGAATTATTTATCATGGTGATTTATAAATTACAACCCTCCCACCCAGACTTCTTTGCAGTGCTCCTGGTAAATAATACTAAAACTTTGACTAATGGCTGGTCTCTGACACTGTCCTGATACCCCCAGATGATGTTGCCTGTCTTTAGACATCTCGTAGAATTAAAGTTGCTATTACAATTTCAGTGCATTTTGTGTGCGAACGTGAATATGTACACGAACAGTTGTACCTTTAATTTGGAGATGAAGAGAGGGAATTAATTTGTTTTACTGTATTTTACTTTGTCTTACTTAAAGTAGAAAATACGAAGGCAGTTTTAGAGTGATAGCACTGACTAATCAGTGCTTAATAACTACTGTTTTCCATTAAAGCACTTACAAAGGGTGTTTATGCTGCTTGCTGATTGACATTCAAATTGTCAAGGATTTGTGTGAGATACTGTCAAATCTATAGGCACACTGTATCCCACACTCACAGAACAGCTAACTCTTGTTAAAGTGAGGAAGAGGAGAAGGAAAATAGTATCTGTATGCACCATGTATGTAGCATATATTCCGGTATCATGCAGGGAGGAAGCCCACAGCGCCAGGACTCCAGGCAGCTTTGACTGGGATTTAGTACCAGTGTTGCTTTTGATGGCTTTTCTAAATGATAAAAACAGAGGAGACACAATACCTATTTTATTATGCAATGCATTAGCACAGCATAAATATTGAGTTGGGGATTGTAATCTGTCTAATAATTCTGTTGTGGCTGTGCTGTTCATTGATTCTTGCAGTAACTGCTTCGTGATGTGAAATACATTCTCCCACCCTTACCATTATGGTTTCCTTTTGAATTGCATGTTTGTCGTGTGATGTTTTTATGCTCGTGTGTGTTCCCTTTTTGTTTTAAACCTCTTCTGGTTGCACTCAGTCTCAGGAAAATTGTTTTTGAAAACGAAACTGGCTTAGTGCTGCATGTACTAGCAAAAGGCAGTTAACAACCCATGATTTGTTTTGGGATGCTGAACAAATTAAGGATGGTTTTATTTTCATAGCTAGCTTAACATTGTGTGTGTGAAAGCAGGAAATATGGTTTTGCTGAGCCTTGTAAACTGAGTAAACATGTTCGTGAAGCAGTAGAGCAAAATGAAAAGTTATATGGATCCATTTGAATGGAATATTTTTGCCCAGAGTATAAACAAAGACAAAGAAACATGATGTCAAATTCACAGTTTAGCCATTTTACGTATCTTTTACTACATAACACTAGGTTGGTTTAAACAGGAAAATGTATCTAATAAGATTTTAGTACTCCCTTTCAGAAGCGTTCTGGCCCATTGTCTGAAGCCTGTAGAGGAAAAGTGTTGCAGCTATACTCCTCCTGTGCCATCAGTGTTGATGGAATTATGCAATTGCATTAATTTAAGAATGTGCAGTGTTTGCAGGATCAGGGCCATGGAAGTTAGCTTTGAAAGTCTGCTAATTGCCAGAAATGTTTCTGTTGCTGTAATTTGATGGTGAAGTAGTACATAAAGCCAACTTGTATTCATTAACCAGTTGCCAGCGCCTTTTCCCTTGGAGTGTGGATTGTGCTGGGGCATTGGGGCTGGATCCTGGGAATTCATAGAGTCATAGAACCACAGACTGGTTTGGGTGGGAAGGGACCTCAAAACTCCTCCAGCTCCAACTCCTGCCCAGGCAGGGACCCCTTCCACAGAGCAGGGTGCTCCAAGCCCCTGTGTCCAACCTGGCCTTGAGCACTGCAGGGATGGGG